>CABEEJ010005056.1:0-55051 GCA_901482245.1 Timema douglasi
ACAGCTCGTGCCTCAAATACTGAACTGTATATTAGTCTAACAACACAGCCCGTGCCTCAAATACTGAACTGTGTATTAGTCTAACACAGCTTGTGCCTCAAATACTAAACTGTGTATTAATCTAACTATCGCAGATGTAAACTATTTAAATATGGAGCACTTTGACAAACACTACCAAATATCTTACTGTTTTAAATTACATTATTATTTAATAATATTTACTTGTCTAAGATTGATATTTAGGAACCATTTTAACCAGCGATAACAATATGTTATATCGGAAATTAGGAGAATAATACAGTCTGGAAATGTTTGTTACTACTCGGTCAGTAAGTTGTTGGCGTCTCGGCTGCTGTCAAGAAATGTCAAACTAAGAATATATAAAGCTTAATTTAACCGGTTGTTCTCTGTGGGTGCGCAACGTGGTCTCTCACATTAAATGACGAAAATTAATTTATTGTGTTCAAAAACAGGGTGCTTAGGAGGATATTTGGTCCAAATAGGGATTAAGATAGTGGGGAGTGGGGGAGGCTACATAACGGTGAGCTGTATACCCTGTACTCATCAACAGACATCGTTAGGGTAGCAAAACCTCGCAGGCTACAAATGGGAGTATCTATAACTGTGATCAAGGTATTAACGGGGGAAGACCACTGGGAAGACCACTGGGAAGACCCAGACTGGATAGACCTGAGAGAGATAGTGTGTAATGAGATAGACTGGATAGAATTAGCTTGTGTGTGCTAAGATTGAGAATCAGACTGGTCGTAGAATGGGCTTAACAGACTAACACAAAAAAAAAACAGATTCCTTAACAAACAACTTGTGATGGACTAAATTACTTTTTGTTTGATTAGTGACTTCATGGTTTTATAATGTTTTAAACCTTTTTACATTCGCATGGGTAGCCATCCCGTCTCTATTGTGAGTTTAAAAAAAGTCTTACTAAATATTCTACCTACACTAAATAGCTTTTCAAATTATATTTTTTAATGTTATTTTGATATATTATTTTTTTCAAAATAAAGTTTCTTTGATATCAAAAACTGTATTAAAATTTTAAAGACCTTAGATAAGTAGCTTATAAAAAAAAATATTTTTTATACTAAGACTACACCTTTGGTTCCTTATTGGTAGGAGCGTATTCCATTTCAAAAATAGGGTTATCAGCGTGTCCCACAATAACAAAATAATATGATCCAGCCATATTCAAGCTGTGTAATGTTTAAGTATACCTATTATTATATTTAAGTCACAAATTTTGAAAGAGACTATCAACTATAAACAATAATTAATAAAAAAGACGAAAGGATTTCAACAGTTCCATTAGATCTGTCAATTTTGTTTATAAGTTCTAAAAAACAACGTATAACCTGACTGAACCTTTCGACAACCACTTAACCCTTTATATGGTGGAAAACACTAAACAGAATATTCACAAGGTGACAACATAAGAATATACAGCTTAGTTATAAACTAAACCATCAAAGAGCACAAAATGAACATTAAAATAAACTATCATAGATCACTAAAATGGAAAAAACTGATTTAGAATAAAAAATACTTTTATTTCTAAAATAAATAATAAAGAAATGACTCTCTATTTTATTAAAGAAATTAAAGAAAAAAACTGGGTAAGACTATATGGTGGTAGTATTACAACTATGAGATTTTAGGTGGCTGTCTAGAAGTTTTCGAACAGCTGAGTTCGTTTGGAACTCCTACTACGGTTTAATCGTTTACTTTAAGGTGGCATCCAACGACTCAACATGAACTGGCACTGAAAAATTACAATGTTTAATCAGATTAACTCAAAAGGCTTTCTGATGTATCCCATATGGAAAAATACCAGATCTGGACCAGTTCTGACCAGATATGATTTTTCCCCATTAGTATTACTGTACCCAAAAAGGAAAATACCTTCTAGGTAACAGTAATTTTATCTTCATATCATAAATTGATACATTGTATTTTATATAAAAAAGTTAATATAACCATAAATAGCTCTTCAGAGCTAATGTAAGAAAACATTTGAAACAAATCTGTACTTAGGGCAAAGTCGTGGCTGCACCAAGTAGAGTACACAAGCAGCGTTAAGCTCAGCTTTCTGAAATTTAGAATTTATGACTATCAAAACCTGAGATCAAAGCCCCCTTGATTTAATACATCCAGTTCTGGCAAAACGAGCCCTGTAGAACATCAAATGGGAACATTTTCCTAAAAATAAAAAACGCAAGTAAGAAAATGTTGGTAGTTATAGCTAAATGCGAACTGTCTTCTTAATGTACATGCATGAAGCACAAGAAATATAAATGTGGACAATCATCACTTAATGAAAATTGTCCCCTTAATGTACAAGCATGTAGCGCATGATATATATATATATATCTATATATATATACATATAATTATAGCCAAAGGCGAATAGACCCCTTAAAACAATAGTATAATCTAGCCTCTATGTTCTTGCCTCTTAGCATCGTGGAGCGTGAAGTGCAAACAATAGATAATCACCTTAAGGGCAGCCTCCTTAGCCGTCTAGAACTAAGTGTAGTTGTAAATTAAAACGCCGTGAGGCTGTTACCCGACTCAATCTCTAAATTGACAGAAATGCCAATCTAGCTCAACAAGAGAAAGGGTTGATTTATTGTGTAAGTACCGAGTCACTTTTGTGACTCTTAAGATCGTGAATGAAATTGTATACCTTATGAAATGAAACAAGTGAAATGAAGCTGTAAGAGAATCACAGGTGTATTAATATATATTACACTGTGTGGTGTTTACTTTCAGTTACGTATCTTGTATAATGGCGTGTTGTGGCATCTCATCACCTCAATTCTTTGGCACGTCATGTTCTTAAAAGTGTTGTCGGATTGAAAACTCAGTCGCAAGCGAAACAACACTACACCGACTCGCCCGACAGTAGAAACCTTTCTAAATTTGCTTTGTTTCAGTACAGCCTGTGATTTTCGAGTTAGCTCGCAAGCGAATATTTTTGCAAGTTTCATAATTAGGGGTCCAAACTCAGCCGGCTATGTGTGCTCTTGACAAAAAATGTTAGATAACATGCTTTCGTAAACATTAATCCTTGAAATTGGTGTTGAATATTTTAATTTATACTGCCAACTATTGTATAATTCTGAACTTGACTTTGTTTATACTGTCATCTCTTGTTGAATTCTAAACTATATTTCATGCTAGTTTATTTTTTATTATTAGTTTAGTTATGAACGATAACTTGATCTGTGATGAGCGAGTATGTATGTTGATGTGGAGAAGCCCAGTCCCATAGCGTATTGAACTTCGAATATAAAACTGTGGCACCATAGACTTTGAAATTTTAAATTGAAGTTATGGTTTCTAAATATTGTATTGTCTTAAAGTTTGCGCAAGAACCACATTTTAATACGGCGAATTAAAAGTTGTACCAATTTGTAGTTTATTTTATATTAATTATGAGTTTTAAATGCATTGATCTATTAATGACTTATTTTTAATATAGTAATATCTGCTTATAATTTCTTTTGTTGCGTTATTCTTTTTCTGTGGTGGTATCAATGATTGTTTTTAGAATACATATTATATTGTTAGTTCTATTAATTTTTCTAAGGTTGGATAAAGATTGTTAGTTTATTGTGACTGTGGAGCTTTTCAGCCCGCTTATAGATACACCGTACACGTTATCGTCGTCATTCATTAATAATCCATATTTTGTGCTTGGTAATGAGGCCTATTGAACATGTCTGTTTATCATGATGAAATTGAGATTGAAGATTTTGAATACGATGAAGAGGACGATATTTATTACTACCCATGCCCTTGCGGTGATCGTTTTCAAATAAGCAAAGTAAGAACCTAAGGTAAAAACCTAACCTTATTTGAAAATTGAGAAGTTTATGTCCTATCTGGATAATCATTTAATTCTCTTGTTGTTCTAAATATTTAATTCAAATTTAAAACCATTAGAATATTTACATTAAAGGATTAAAAAAAATGTAATTAATCCTATTTTGTAGTTCGTTTAATCAAACCAGACCTAGAGGCAGCTTAGTCCCTGCGTGGTCGGCGTGTTGACTTTAAGGCCTGTCAACTACGTTAATCAATCCCTAATCACTCAAAAACCAGATATTTCTCACGTTTAAAATTTCTAACTGGCAGTTTCAATTACAATTTAAATAAAACTAGACCCATTGGTTGTAAATGATCACTTCATTGATTAAGTTTAACAATTTTCAAACTCGATGCCTTCATTCAAAAGAACGGGAATTACACGCATCTTAATGGGATTTTTTTTTTTTAGGGGGGAGGACCAGAGCCGTGGAGTCTGTACACCAAGCCTCCAACTCCTCTATTTTTATACTGTCTGACTGTGACTCCTTCAGAAATGTCTGAAGTATATCAATTAGTAATAACAAATTGACTGCCCAATAAATTTCTACGATAAAAATTACTTGTTGGGAAGCTTCTTTGGCATTTTGAATTTATATTAAAATAAATTTGTCAATCCAAATACAAATTTCAGTCCTAAAGAATAAAAATCAATTATAAAATATTGTTATAAGTTTTTATTTCTAAACCGGAGTCTTGTCAATCCAGGGGGACGAAGCAGTATTGCTAACACACAAAACACCTTTTCTTTGTGTTTTTAGCATTGCGTCCTACTTCCTGTTTAGGTTATAATTATGTTTAGATACTAGTTAGGTCCACACTCTTGGTCTTGAAGATGAGCAAGGTTATATTTCTAGTAAGTTTACCTGCATTAGCATGGAGGGAGAGTGGAAAACTAACCTCAGTACACCAGACCGAGATTCAAACCTCAATCTCCCCGTCATCAGCAGTCTATTCTACTGAGAGAGTGGCGCCTTAGACCGTGCGGCCACCCAACTGGGTTTTTCTTTGTTATTTCAGTATATTGATACACTTCATTGCTATTTCTACACACTCACATGATACCAGTTTTTATAGTTGGGGAGGGGGGAAATATTTCACAAGGTACTCAGGGTCTCGACCCACAAACTATAAAGAATTTGTTGACTTTTTTTTTTCTAACAAAATATGTCTACCAACAACTTATTCGACCCAAAATTGCTCTTTTTCACAAAAATATTTTTCTTCAAACCTTGTTAAGATTTTTCTGATTTTTTTTACCTGAGACTACATGACCAATTAAAAGCTGTAAGGACGGGCTGGGCTGCCCCTGCCATTCACTCTCAATACAACTCCTCGTTCCACCTCTGCCTCCTCCATCGCTTTCCAAACTTTATTTATATCCACGCTATCACTCATTCTCTTTTCCAGTATCTTCTCATGTATTTGTGCACCTCTTTCTGTCTCCTTTCCGTACATGACCTCTTTCCTCCTCTTCTGCTCCTCTGTTTCTCTGGCATCCCCCTCCTCTTCTGGGTTGAACATCTTCTCAAAATATCTCATCAATAGTTCCTTTTCTTCCTCGCTTCAACGTTGTTCCTTCTTTTTCCATCATTCTAACTTGTCTTCTCTCTCTCTCTCCTCCTGAGTCTTACCTGGCTATTCCTGCTGTTCCAGCATCTGTGTCGATCCTTCCAGACTTCCTGTAGCACTCACGTCTCTATTCTATTCTCCCTCTGTTCCCTCATTCTTGTTCTTAGAACTCCTTCTGATGCTCTATTCTCCCTCTGTTCCCTCATTCTTGTTCTTAGAACTCCTTCTGATGCTCTATTCTCCCTCTGTTCCCTCATTCTTGTTCTTAGAACTCCTTCTGATGCTCTATTCTCCCTCTGTTCCCTCATTCTTGTTCTCAGAACTCCTTCTGATGCTCTATTCTCCCTCTGTTCACTCATTCTTGTTCTCAGAACTCCTTCTGATGCTCTATTCTCCCTCTGTTTCCTCTTTCTTGTTCTCAGAACTCCTTCTGATGCTCTATTCTCCCTCTGTTTCCTCTTTCTTGTTCTCAGAACTCCTTCTGGTGCTCTATTCTCCCTCTGTTCCCTCATTCTTGTTCTTAGAACTCCTTCTGATGCTCTATTCTCCCTCTGTTCATCTCATTCTTGTTCTCAGAACTCCTTCTGATGCTCTATTCTCCTGCACAGCTTCCTTCACTCTGTTACTAAACCTCCTCATTCTTATCAAACTTTTAATACTCGACTTAAACAACATTTACAAATGATTACTTTCCAGCAGCGCTAAATTGTAACACTTAGATCTTGCCGGCTCTGCTGGTACCTACTGCCACAAACACTAGAGAGAGGTTCACAAAACAGTCCCAATACGGGGTAACATTTCCAGGGCGCGTGCCCAAAACACGTGGCTGATATGTTACAACTGTACATTGTAACTATCGAGATTGAACAAACACAGCTACTCTGTACTAAACTAAGTATCTCACCTTGGCAGGTATATCGACTAATTCTATTATAGTCAAATGTAATAATAAAATGTTTATTTCTAGGAAGAGCTAATATCGGGAGAAGAAGTCGCAACTTGTCCGAGTTGTTCTCTCATCGTCAAAGTGATTTATAATCCAGTAAGTGAGAGACTCTTTAAAATACACATTTCACTCACTCAACTTAACCTCAATTGGCCGGGTGCACTTATTAGTATTAGTATTTATTTTTTAAAAGCACTCCGTCTTACTACCCGTCTGAGGTATACACTAATTACATGAATGGCTTTAGGGACTAGGAAGGCTGTATTTAAAGAAAGTGTATCCCTATTTGCTTGGAGAGAGAGAGTGTAAAACCGTTTTGGAAAAGCCACCCTCAGTACACCTGACCGAGATTTGAACCTGGATCTCCCTGTCATTGGTAGTCTAGTCTACTGTAAGAGTAGCGCGTTAAACTACATGGCCTCCAAATCTGGTTCACTAATTGAAGTGTGTGGCAGAATAAGGGTCTATGTTACAATTGGTAAGTTTTGATAAAATATATTTTCAAACTTTTGAGAGTAACATTCATCAGTGGCATCCAAGCAGGTCACATAGACCCTTTTTCCACAATACTCTGAACACTTTAGTTCAGTATTAGTTCAGTATTAGTTCACCTGGAAATGTTGTCTTCTGATTAATAACATAAGATAGGGAGATTCAGAGCTCCGGGTTTGCTTGTTGGAGGAAGACAAGGTCAAGACAAGGTCACATTCTCTAACACAAAACTTACTATGGTTTTATTTTAACATCAGGAAATGAAGATATATGCTACAATATCTTGTTTTGTCCACAAACTAAAATAACCAATAGTGATAACAATAATTAATTTTTAAGTTTTTTAAATGTACATAAGGTCAAATAAAATATTGGAGAATACCAGAATATTAATTTTCCGAGTATGAAACAGTCAATCAATCGGTTTAATCACCGGGCGACAAATAGGGATATTCCCGCACCCACATTTTAATGGAAGCAATACAGGACCACACAATACTAATACCTTTCTTGTACAAATTAAGAAAACGCACTGGGAAAATATGACCCGGGACTACTGCACATAGACCCTTATTCCGCCGCACGCTTCAATTATTGTCCTTCAGATTCCCAATATCTTATATAATCTATCACATTAGTAGCCCTTGTCATGAACGTGTGCGCCTTGAAACCAACATTTTAAAATTGGAATTTGATTATTTAAATTAATTAAAAACTGGACCTGAAGAAATAAAATAAAGTTGTTTTTCCTGTTTGTTTGAATCAAAGAAAAGTGTTTCCCAGGGTAACCATGCAATGTGCTAGTTTATAATAATTATGTGAGATGTCTACCCCTTCTCTCCTAATTCAGTCTTTTTTTCCCTCTTACATTTTTGATGCACAGTTTATAATGTTTGGGTATTTTTAATTACATCTGGTGGGCTCTAGTAATTTTATCTCTACTCGGTAACAATAACTTTTATATAAATAACGTATATGTACACTTGATATCCTGTTTGGTCTTGATTTATTTTCACTGTCGTTGATTTAAATCTTCTTTTTTTATAAAATAAAAATTGGATGCCCATATCTCTAAAGCAAGCATATTTGAGTTTATCAAGAAAGGGTAGAGTTAGTATATTATTTATTTAATTTTCTACAAATATTCACATAATACTATTAGGTCTACTCACTTGCATATTTGGGACGTAAAGCTTAGTGTTTATCTAAAGACATAGAATTATAATCAGCACAAAAATTAAATAAACGGCACAACACAATTGTACAGACCTTTCTTATACACTCCATTGAAGTTTGAAACAAATTTATTTTAAATCAGCTATCACTAAACTACCGAAGTATGCATTTTGTCTCTGAAAAACTAGTATAAAGCTTGGTGTTACCAATCGTGGACAAACACGCCCAAAATACTCATTTTGAACAAAACAACAGTCATTTTCAGACACTTTCATGATATAAATCAAGATATTAATTGACCTTGGTAATTCTGTTCCTTGTTCCCAGGAAGACTTCAAAGCTGTGTCGGAAGAAGAGAAACGCACAACTTCAACTGTTACAGAAAAACCGCAACTAGAGACGGCTTGAGACAGTCGCAAGTATGGCGGGACGCAGAGGGAGAGGGCGTGGCCGGGCGGCCATGTCTTTCAATGTCGAGCAGTTGGGGTTCTCCAAGGGCGAAGCCCTGCCCGGCCCGGTCCTTGCACCCCCACCTCTGTACCCCCCCTTGGCAAACAGGTTACTTTCCTTGCTACGAGCAACTAACTATGATGATGTCGCTAAGAGAGACGGTCCTCTATATTTGTAACTATGATGATGTCGCTAAGAGAGTCCCCACTATAGAGACGGTCCTCTATATTTGTAACTATGATGATGTCGCTAAGAGAGACGGTCCTCTATATTTGTTACCTTGTTCCAGACCAGTTCCTTTGCAAGACACTCCGGAGAGTGAGTACCTGCTGACCTTGAAGAAAGACTTTGTGGATTATCTTCACGACTCTCCGGCATACTTACAGCACACGGTCACCAAGAAAGACATAGAGAGGTATTCAGACCGATACCAGACCCTTGCTAAAGGGCAGGGTAAGGATTATAGTGTACCAAGTTGTATTGTTAAACAAACTTCCTTCATCTTTTCTAAATCCTCTATACACATTATAACTTAACTGCAAATCATAATAAGGTCGATAGATATTCTCGAAAATAAATTTTAAACTACAAGTGAAACCTGTTTTGTTATATTTATAGATGACGAAACCAAAATTGGCTGCAAAATATCAATATTAGACCTCATTATAAAGTTTCCTCCGTCTCACAATCAGATCAGAAGTTATAGCCTCAAACTAATCGATCTCCACAAAAATAACCTACGTATTGAAATGAGGTGGCCCAATGGCTAGATAATTTTATAATAAAGAAAATTGATAACACTAAAGAAAAGGAAAAATAAACTACTAAGAATAAATTTGACGAAGAAAGCCCACCTAGGGAAAGAAGTGTGTGGGAAGAGTCCAATGCACAAAGATGACATCTTTCTTTCTTCTGTCTTCTATAGTAGAAGTAGTCACACAATCATTTTAACACAAATAGAATAATATTTCAGCAAGAAGATGTCACCTTTGTGCATTGGATTCTTCCCACATTTTTCCTCTTTACCTAGGTGGACTTTCTTCATCAAATTTACTCTTAGTAGTTGTTTTTTCCTTTTCCTTTAGTTTTATCAATTTCCTTTATTATAAAAGAGTAGAATATATATAATCCACAACAGATTCTGTCCATATATATTTTCTCTCAATTGCTATTTGTGTTACTCTCCTTAAGATCATGAAATGCTGCCCTGTAAACTCCAAAACTTCTGAGTTTTTGATCGGTCTTAATGTTTTCCATTTACTTGGCAGACACATTTCTGCACACAAGGGGCAAACATTGATTAAACCAAAGTTTCTATTCATTGTGTGTTTACTCTTCTCATTGTCTGTGCTGCAAGAAGTGACTTTGTTTCTCTTTACATTTCTCACAACACGAGCAATAACTTTGAGAATGAAACACTAAAACCTCGTTGAGAAACGCTACGTTGTAAGCCGGTGCGAATCCATGATTTCCCATTTTGAACTAAACCCATCGAATCCGAATCTGAAATTTACTTAGATTTGAAATATTGAATGTTCACACAGGCTAATTACGTTGAAATCGTGAGCTTTTCTCCGCAAATAATAGTCTCACGTTTTAATCACAATGGAAACCTTGGTTTGTGCATGGCTGTGTATCTGTAAATAAAATATTTATTTGGGTTAAAAGTAATAAAACATATTTTCTATAGTGAAAAAATGTATAAAAATGTGTATTTACAAAAGTAACAAGTTTATACCTCACTTCATATCATATCTGGTCTTCTTTTTTTTCTATCCTCAAGTTCATTTTTAGCTCCTTTGGACTGGGCTATTATATTATTCATGTAATGTATTCAATATCCTCTCCTGGTTAGTTGGCTGTGAGGAGCTCCATTTAATTTAGTTAGTTAGAGATATTTTAATAATTTACAACACATAATAAAAATATATCGTTTAAAAGTTAAGTTGAAATGTAACACACTAGTTAAAGTGTTCTCGGCCCGCGATGGGCGCCAATTAAAGAACTATGGTTATATTTATTGATATTTGACCTGTGATACAGCTCCGATTAAAGCGGTGTGGTGTTTTGATGATATAATTGCCCCACGTTGGGCACCTATTAAAGTGATACAGTTTGATTAGCTGATATTTGCCCCACGATTGAGCACTAATTAAGATGATACAGATTTATAATGAGATAATGCCCTGTGGTTATAACGATGTTGGGTTTTACGGTGGTGACAATGCGAGTATGCTTTACTGCGCATTTGTTTGATCTGATTATTTCTGATAATTCAGCTTATTAAATAAACAAGACTTTTAATGTCATACACGTTTTATTTATGTTATTTTACTTTCATACTGAAGATATGAGATATAAAATAGGAAGGCTATTTTGGACAACAATGCAGGCAATTTCTTTTATTTTACCAGAAATAATGGGTTTAAAAGGGCGCCTCAACACTGAGGGTTAATAGTACTTATTTTAAGGCTTGGCACATCCCGGTTTGACCAAACTATTTTTCATATTACTTCTTTTACTGTCTCTCGACACCTCAGAATGAGTAGTATTGTGATCGTCAAATAAACTCAAGGTTTTTATGAATGTCGATGTTCCATGACACTCTGAAACAAAACAAAAAATGTTGTTTTCACAATACCGTCAGTCTGTCTTCTAGAGCCGAAACTGTTTTACCGATTGGGCTAAAATTTGTTGGCTAGGATTTCATAAGGTCCCCCCGGGGGGTTTTTGAAATTATATATTTAACCCTAAAATTAAGCGTAGTTTACTGAAGAGAAAATCGATTTTCTCAAAATTTGCTCTACGGATTTTGATTAAATGTTATATCTATATACTGTTTATTATTTTAAACAAGATGGCAATCCTCATTTCTCAACTATATGAGATACACAATAACTTATTATTGTAAAGTCGTAGTGCTATTAATACCACTTTTTCAATAAAGCTTGCAAAATCTACTAACTAAATGAAAGTAACGTGTTGACCTTGTATGTTGTTGCGTGCAGGTCAGCTCAAACTCGATTGGTCGAGGTTTCCTAAAGAGCTCCGTCCCCATGTGAAGACAAAAACAACGTCCAGGAAGAGAAAGCTGCAAGGTGCTAAATCAGGAGGGAAACCAGCGAAGATAGCCAAGAAGAACGTTGATATCACATCCACGTGAGTAAACTGTCATGTTGATATCACATCCACATGAGTAAACTGTCATGTTGTTTGCTTAGACCTGCTTCACCGTCTAACATGGCTCTCTTGCAAATGTTGATATCACATCCCCCTGTATAACCACTATTCCTGGTTCTGCCATAACTCATCATTCTCACAGTTAGCTCATCCACTCCTGGTACATCCTCCACTGCTTGCAATATGGAACCAATTTCCTCCTCTGCGTCACTATCATCCATTTCCTCTATCGGGTTCAGCATCTTCTTAAAATATCTCCTTCTTCTTCTCCTGTCTTCATCTATCCTTCTAACTTCTTGTCTTTTCTCTTGCTTTGTTTCTTACCTGGCTATATAACATCGTCCACATCCCTTTCCAAAATCTTTGTCCATTTTTGCATCCAATCCTTCCCATACCACTTTAAGTTGTTTATTGAAGTATGATGATATTTCTGAAGATTTCTTTTCAATTACTGTTGCAGTTGAAACTACTTGTTAAGAGGATTCACTTTCATTTGTCCTTAAAGCCTTAAAACAATCAAACATTCCTTGTACAAGGCTCAATTCTTGATGGTTCTCCTCTTAACTGCAGAGGCAATCTCTTAGTAGCTCCGTCAAAAGAATTATCAGCAGATAAGATCTTTGGATAGTTTTTCCGAATCATGTGCTTCTTATCCCTCTGCTTTAGTGCTACCTTTTCTACTTCTTGTCCCTCTGTGTCTTTCCCGAGTCTCTCTTAATTAATCTTGTCCTGCTCCAAAGAAACTTTATTCGAGTATCTCCTTGTTCCAGACAAAATTCAGTCATTGCTGGTTTATCCCTTCAAAACCCTCTTTCAGTTGAAGCGCAAGTTATGTTCGGTGTACAATAATTTAAATAAAATGGCACCAAAATTCATCCTGCCCAAACAGTTCATGTTCAGATGAATTGCTAATCAACTTACCTCAACTTTTCTTTTTGTAAAAGTTTATAATATTTTTTATCAAGAAAATGAGACTTAGAGGCCTAAATGTCAAAAAAGGGTCCTTTTAAGGACCAACCCTAAAAGCCCTGTGGGGATGATGATTTTGATTTTGAACAGTAAAGCTTATTCCAAATTCTAAAAGAATGTAGGAATCTAGTTTGACATTTCTAGAATAAAATGAGGACAAAACCTGTTCTTGTTTGTGGCATTGTCAGGTTGGCAGAACTCGAGAAGAAGGAGACGCTGGTGGGTAGTGACGTGGAAGAAGAGACCGAAGAGACTGAAGGGAAGGAGGAAGGAGAAGAAGACAAGGAGGAAGAGGAAGAAGGAGAGGACGTGGAGCAGGAAGATCTCGATGAAGAGATGGATGACGGCACCGACTATGTCAACAACTACTTTGACAACGGGGAGAACTATTTGGACGAAGAAGATGACAACCTAGACGATGGACCGGTGTACTGAAGTGTAGCTGATCAGGTCAAGACATACAGACGTTCTACTCCTACGCCCGCAAGTTGCAATGACGGTGTTATATTCCTTGACTACTCCGCGCTGTGTCTATCATATTTTCCCCTCTTGTAGTCACTAGTAAAGTCGCACCCAGTTTGTTTTTTATAAAAGACTCAAGTATATTTCAACACTCGCTAGGATGGGTGTGTTTTCTTTCTAACCCTTAGTGACCTTGACTGCACATAAATACAAAAACTTTAAATAATCACAAACAATGAAAAGGGCTAGTCAGGCTGTGTCATTAATGGACGAGTTTAATGTTTGTGAGTAAACGGTACATGATATTTTTTGGCGGAGAATATAAAGTCCAGTTTTTTTTTCCCTGCCACTTTAAGTAATCGAGAGTCTACCGTGAACTATTTTTTATTTGGACCAGAAAAAGTAAAATATTTTAGTCTTAATTTATATTATGTTAGCCAAATCTTTTCTTTTGTTATGTAACTGCTCGTGCTATGGTTTATATGATTGTTTTTAACTCTTTACGGTGTATAGCAAATTATTAAAATGAATGCATAAATTGTGTTAAATAAATATGCTACAGTTTAATAAACACTAAACTAAACAAATGTTATGTTATGTTATGTTGTCCATATGAGTAGAAGGTGAAATTATCAAAATCCACTCTCTTGACCATTTCAAGTGTCTTTTCGAGGGCTGTAGCAAACTAGGGCTGGCTCACAATACAACTTGGACAGTAGTGATCATTCACAGGTGCACAAACTTGCTAAGTACAAAGAGATTGGTGATATTGAACTTGTTCTTAATGATTGTGTGTGGATTTGTAACATGCCTTATGATATAAACAAACATCTTTTCAGATGACATTCTTATTAAGTGATAGAGTGAACTGTAAATAGAGAAAAACAATAAATATGTAATAAGGAGTGGATATATTATTTTACTAAAGAATGAAATTATCTGAATTACATTGTGTGTTCCATAGAAAGCCTGTTATTGGAAAACTGCAAGCTCATGGTGGCACTGCTGGAGAAAAAAAATTACAATTATGTTTACATTCTTAGTCCATAGAAATAAATTATAAAATAATATGTAAGGAAGTTTTATTGGAAGCTTTTAAAAGTTTAGATTAACTCTGTAGTTAATAAATCAAATAAAACCTTTGGGGTGCCCTGACATTCAATCACTGTTGGTGTAAAGTCTTCCAATAAAAATCAGCATTTATTTTGTTACATACTGAGCTGTAACAAACATTAAGTGATCATTTTATATAGTGTATATTGCAAGGATATGTTAAACTAATTATGTTATACCGATTTAAATTGATTTCACGAATTTGTTGCACCCTCCCTGAGTCCTAATACTACCCGACCATAAAAAGTAATAAAAGGGAGAGGGTGAACTTAACATACATGAAGAATGGAAATTATAAAAAAAATATAGATTCAACAAAATGAGCAGTTTATCCATTTAAATGACAATAGCGCAGATGACAATAAATGGTCCCATTATATCATGAGTACAGTTGGAAATTATGCTCGAAGCAAACAACTTTATATCAATAAAGTTGCGCAAGTGTTTTAACAAAAGGAAACATGAAATCCATCACAATATTGATAGACCAGTCTATATGAGACAATACCACCGCGTATATATTTAAATGTGATACAAAATTATAAGGGCCTAAATGGCACCTTGATATGGTTCCAAAGGTTTCGTACTTCACAGAAAACAATATAAATATAAAGTAATTTAAATTTGACGACTACACAACAGTGTTTACAAAACGTGACTATCCGATCTGACTGAGAATATGGGACACACAGTTCCATCAATTAACTAAACTTTAGCTGTTCAAACAGAACTTACGTTACAAAAGATTAAAGTCATCCTAATTCAAACTCCAATTAAAATTTACTTCACGTTACGCTAATTCAAACCATAATTTTAAATATAAAAAGTTACGTCAAAAAAAAAAAGGAATACTCTACAATTCCAAACAATTAAATATTAACATGTCAACTTCTAACCAGCATATAACTGAGGATATTTACGAGAATAAATACATAAACACAAGTCCAGCGCCCGAGCGGCGACATTTTAAAGATAGAGTATTTAAAATAAATTGACGATTAAAATACGTTAGATTTTGAAACAGAATATTATATGCAAAAAGTTGATAGTTGATAAATAAGTTAGAGTTCATAACTCCACTCGTCTAAGCGATGATTTTGATACATTTTACAATTATTTCTCCAGCCATTGTCCAGGTCCATGACAATGGTCGTCGTCGATCGTTGATCGTAGAATGGTCCAGTATGGCAAGCTTGCGCAGCCATTATATAGCGATTTCGTTGTTCTGGAAAAGAAGGTGGGAGCTCAAAAAATACACGCATGATGACGTCAACGATGCCTTGAAGCAGTCACGTAGGCCATTGTTGATTCCACTCGCTCCATCGGAATATCCGTGAATATCTCCAATCACCCGATGTTTTGACGGAGGTTCCTCAAGCATCCATCAGAGGTCGGAAGCATAATTGTCGTCTAGTTGAAGTTGATAGTTCTTGGCTCATTTCACGCTAGTACAGTCGGAGTGCCGGGACGCTTGTTGACCCACTGGATCTCCCTCGACCCACTCGCCAGTATATAATTCCAGGTGCCGGCCAGCCTTGCAGGATTCTATTGTGAGCAGATTAGTATTGTAAGTACATGAACAAATTAATACTTAGAATTGGATCGAGTAATGAAATATATTGTGCCGCCTCGTTTTTATTATGTCTTCTTAGCCTACAAGAACTACAACAGAGAAACACACTATTGTAGGGATCCTAATGGAGTTGAACTTATATTGGAGCGGGTAGTATGCTTTGATGCGATACATCTATTTACGTTAGTATTGGGTGGGGTCCAGTTGTAACATTATACCACGTAATGTTACAAATTAATAAAGTCTCGATCGAATGTAACATTTCAAGTTATAATATCGTAAATGAACCACAGTTTTTTTTAACTTGTGTCACAACATAATTATTTTTTTTAGCTGTGTCTTACTACCTGTTCAGATTGGACTATACAATGAAAAGAACACAGTTCACACCCATTCCCCCGACCTAGGTTTCATTCTATCGGAACTCATCAGGGAGGAGTGTGAAACGCACAACGCAACTTCCTACTCACAAACTTTTTTCTTTTAAATTTCTGCATTCACTTTTTCATTTACCTTGTTTATCATTATGGTGTATATTTAAATTTAAGGTCCTAAAGGTGCATTCCAAATAGAATGTAGTTTTCTTAGCGTTCAAAAATATTTAAAAAAAAGTCAAATCTACTTGTAGGGAAGATTAGGCTAGAGTGAACCTCATTCATTGGTACCAACTCACATACATTTCAATGTGTGTTTAAAAATTTTGTTTATAATGAACCCTCAACTTCTGTTTTAGTGAACATAAAAATTGAAACTTTCGATAAGAAATGTCACTAACATCTTAATTCTTTAAAAACACAACTTGGTTGTTAAACTTGAATACTCGGATTCTCTACCAGAGTTCCTTTGCTGGTATTTGCGTTGGTCTGTTTCAACTGTAGCTTCATCCACATCTTATGAAAAGAAAGAGAATCACTCTCTTGAATTTGATCTGACCATTCGCGACTCCATCACATTTATGCACGAATTAACCGTGGGTCGGTTTATTGCAATTTTTATGGACTGGCATTTTATTTACATTAAAATTTAAAATTATGTGTCATATTTTGCATTTAAAAATACTTATTTTTTATTTTTTTTGTTTAGATACTAATTAAGATCAATAATGTATTCCTATCTCTAGCTAGTTCTATCCCGTCCACCTCTTTACAACTTATTTGTCCACCTCTTTACAACCTATTTGTCCACCTCTTGACAACTTATTTCTTTCAGGTCATTTCAATGTTGCACCACGAACTCGCTCCTGATGTGCTTCCAATAAACGTTCAGTTCAGTGATGGTGATTCAAACATTAAATTACAAAGACTAACGGAAGCAGTTCAGTGAATATTTATCAGACACTTGTTTCAAAATGACCACTAAATAGTTTATACCTTGTTGGGACAGCTGATAACAGCGCTTAGCTCCCACGTTGAGAAGTGATTAGCACTTGTTACTGTCCAAACACTCCACGTTTACAGGAAGGCTACGTTGATTCGGGTCTGGTCGTGGCCAAGTCTGGATATTATTATTATATAATTTATTATATTTTACTGCAACAACCCTTTGATGACTTTACTAAATGTTTAGGAGCCGAGATCAGCTTCATGTTATCCTCCCATCTGAGATTAGGTCTTCCCAATGGTCTCTTTTCATCGGGTTAACCAGTCAACACCCTGAATATGGTTTGTTCCATTCTTTCTGAATGTCCTGCTCAACGTACTCTTCCAGATTGTTTATCCTAACAATGTCTTGAGATGATTACAAGCTATGTAACTCATCATTATGTAACTTCCTCTACTCCCCAGTATTTTCATCCTGTTTTTACAATATTTGAAAATTAACTGGATTAGTTATTTTAGGATGTATTGTCCATAATGTATTTGAGCGTTTTAATATAACACTAATAGATACACAATAGTTATCAGCGCCTCTAGTGGCTTTAATGAGCCTTACGCTAATAACATGTCCTTAGTTGAAGATCCATATTCTTAGTTCGTGCTTGAACTTGTAGTACAACGGTCTCCTAGTAACAGTAAACATAGGGATGTTCGATTCATGGGCTTTGAATCGATTCTCTGGATCTAACTGGATCAAGAGGCGTAGTATCGATGCAGGAACGCACTTATTTTCTTTACTCAGTCACAGCGAATTAATCTTTCTAAACTGTGGATTCAGTACAACTTATTTGTTTAAATTAATTGTTTTAGAACCAGTGATTGTACTAAAACTTAATACTCTTGTTGGCATTCATCTTGAGGAAACCTCACACCTTTTTGTGAGAAAATATAGAAATCATTAGCTTAGTGGAAGTGTAGATTGTAGATGTAGGCATACAATAATAACTATAGCCCCATGAGGCAATGAGGTTTTTACTATTTTACTTCCAAACTATTGACTTGTTGGCCAACACGTCACCATAAATATATTAGGTCTACAGAATAAAAACGTGATGTGATCTTTTAGAGAATTTAGACGACAAAAGAGCAGCTCAGTGAATTATTCTCTTCACTTTACTAACTAAAGACAAATAATAACTAATTAGTAGCCCAAGATTGCAAGACTTGGTTTCGAAATATTTCTAATACTAATAGTCAACAAAAACAGTTTCTAAAGCCAACTAAATTAAATTTCCCTGACTTGATTTGAAGTTTTGATTTCTTTCGATTCGATCTTTTTGAAATCGCTAGAAAAATAATCTATACGTGAATCAGATCGAGGCCTTTTAATCGATCTAAAAAATCGATTAGCTGAGGGCGAAGAATCGATTTTTGAAAAGATTGACCCAAGATCGAACATTCCTATAGTAAACTGACCAATCAGAAACCTAAACGTGTCAATGAGATGGGCGGGACCCGAATTTTTTTATATCAGCTGCCAGTTGTACTACGAACTCATTACATTTTACAGTGTTTACCGGCGAACTTGAACGTTCATCGTCGCGTGATTAAGTTCCGTAATTTTTGAAGCCGATTTCTATTAATATGGAGATGCAAATGACGCTACGAAATCTAGACCAGAAGTTTAATGTCAAAAAACAGATTAAAAATAATAAGAAAGCCTATGGTGAGTAACTGCATGCCTATTTAAACATGTGTGTCCCAGTTGAGTTGGGCCTTCCACACATTCTCTTAATTACTATGTAATAGTTAAAAAAATTAGTGTTGACTTAAAACTGTTCTTAAACATTCGGGATTATATCACAAAGTTATTGATATGTCGATCCTTACTACATAAACTGAAAATTCTTATATAGAAATATATATAGATTAATTATTGCGTACTAATATAATTTGTCAATTGTCCCCTGTAATATTTCACTGGACTATTTATAAATTTTATTGTATAGTTTCTTAACAATTTGATTAGATAGTTAACTCGATATGGGGATAGCTGATTACAAAATAATATTTGAATCGTTCAATAGCTACAGTTGGAATTGTCATTTTAGGCGTACACAACTTATTTTTAGCCAGTAACTATTATTCAAATGGTGATATAAGTAATTTATCTTTTAAACTAGGAATTAATTTGTTCACTCGACTGGTAAGACTTTTTATAAATAAATGGCATTTTTTGCTGTTAAGTTAGGCCTTCTAATAAATAGTCCAATTTTCATTTTTTTTAAAAGGGGACTTTTAGAAAAGAAAATACTTTTTTGTTTTGATAACATTTTACTATCATTTATTTGACAGGTCGGCCTATTGATAATATCTAATAACAAATCATTACTTGACTCTGTATTTTAGCTTTACATGAAAATTGAATTGTAATTGAGATTGTATGTAATTTGGGAACAAATGAATGGATTTTATTTAAAAGGGTAGGCCTATTTTAAATATTTAGAAGATATATAACTTACAGAACTGACATTGTGTAATAGAGAGAGAGTAAATTTGGGTTCAGCCATTGAGACTGCCGCCTTGTGACGTGCAATTTAGAAAGCACGGACATTTTTGAGAATTGTTAAAGTTTGCTATAAATGTTTGAATCGTATATTCACACGCGAAGGGATGTGATATGTAAATGTCACTTTTCATACGTAACATCAGCACACCTAAGAAATAACAAACTAGACTGCAGACGACAGGGAAACCAGACAATTTGTGTACTTTCATTCAAATGACAGCTGTGTGTAAAAAACATTGAATATAAAGTCAGTCGATTGTAGTTAAAATTTAGCCGATACATTTGACAGATATTATAATTTTATTGTACTTCAGTAAATGTTTTATGCTTGTATTAAAACTATTTACTATTTGTGCAAGGGAAGCAATCACCCTGTTCTCCCTTGGGTGCACTATTGGGTGTAGGGGGGGCTCCAGCAGAAACTAAGGGACGCAACTTTGGACACAGACAGTTTACTAAATTATTGGGGTACAGAGCAAGACAGTATCAATAAGGAAAGACTCTGAAGTAGTTCAGTTGTAAGCTGTGATGGTAACTTTATCTGTCTGAATTAAATCGAACATTACAAACAATTAGCAGGGAAACTATTTAATAAAGCTAGATATGAATAACAAGAAATATTGGAACCTCAATTTGGCTCTGAGAATATTGAATGTATTCTATTGGAGCTTGCTCTGAATTGGCACACCCTGCTAGTACTGGTAGCCTACGTCGTCTTATTTGAAATATATTTACAATTTGATTAACTAGTCTGGAACGATACTCACATTTAACTACACCAACATTGTGGGAGTAAGGAGGTAGAACTTCCCAAATATTCCCCGAGAAAGAGTGAAAACACACTTCATGTAAGTAAACACGTGTAATATTCTGTCCCGAGGTTTGAACCCAGCACTCCCATGTCTCCAACAAACTTTACGTTGACTCTGCGGGCCCACAATTGGAGGTGTTGAACGTTCCTGATTTGTTATTTCGAACTTATTTTTTTTAGAAACATTAACATAAAAAAGTGTGTGATTAAGTCAAAATAAATTAAAACGAGGCCTGTAAAAAACTAACATTTACACACCGAGATTGTAGTGAGTTAGTTTGGCTCCCACATACACTTACGTTAGCGTCAGCTCGGAGGTTTGGGGAGTTGGTCTTTGGTAAAAATGTACCCACTCTGGCCTCAAAATAAAAACTTTTAATACTGTATCAATATTTTATACTTTTTTTTTTAATCTAGGATAAAAATTTGTGATGTTTATTGACACATCTATTCAAATATATAAATGCACAATGCCATAAAAACTTCCCAGAAATAATCTGTATTAAAGATTTTTAATTAAATTAGTCTGTAACTAATTAAAATCCAAAATAACACTTTTTAAACTCGGTCACATAGAGTGCAAAATTTAAATAGAAACTTGTATTTGATAAATTTGAAAAAATAAAATAAGTATTTAGAATAAATCTAATATTCTTTCTACGTGTAAAACTAAACTATCCTTATTTTTATGAAACTAGTCCTAAAATTATCATCAGGGATACCACCCGTACTAGTGGTTAAATTCGTCGTGTTGGCAATATACTGGGCTGCAGGTTTCGGAACGACGAAAGTGAATCTCGGCCTAGCAGGGGTTCTTCCCAGCTTTCTACGCTGATGTGGGTGCACTTCCTCTAAACTATTATTTTCCTAGTCACCCCTAGAGTTCACCGGTAACAATGTTGGTGCTATACGCCTCAGTGGTCGCATGGTCTAAGGGGTTACTCTGGCAGTAGATTATAGACTGTTGGTGACAGGGCTATCCAGGTTTGAATCTCGGTCGGGTGTATTTAGGATTGTTTGTACCAAACAGCGTTCTACTCTCCCTCACACAAACGCGGGTGCACTTCTTCATCCCTAAAACAACTAAGATAATTAGCATACGAGTGTATAACCCGAGCAGATAGGACTGGTGAAATAGTTGTAATTAACGTAGCCCTGTTACGTTTGTAAACCAGACGTGTGGAAATGTTACGTCTTGATACTTGTTCGGGGTAAACTCTAGAAATATCAGAATGTTCCCAAGATGTCTTCCTCTTGAGAGCTGTTTAGGATCGTGAGCGTGCGTTTGTCTCCCGGGGGCTGGGCCACTATCAGGGTACAGCTGATAGACCCAGCCAACCTCAGCGGCTGACAACCGAGAGAAGTGCAGCTAGCAGCCCCCACAAGTCCTGCCCCAAACCCTGGCAGGGTTTGAGACTGTCCACTATATTTAACGAAAGGGCCAGACAGGGTCATTGAACTGATTCACACACGTGTTGTTTGCCTCTCACACATGGTCCTGTTGCTATCTCACACATGGCCCTGTTGCTATCTCACACATGGCCCTATTGACTATCTCACACACGTGTTGTTTGCCTCTCACACATGGCCCTGTTGCTATCTCACACATGGCCCTGTTGATATCTCCGTGTTAGTGGGGGGATCTTATAGCTAAATTATCGCTTCTAGCCAAACCAGGCATTTTATCATCACAGTGCAATGACCAGGCCTGGATTGGATATGTAATCTTTATTGGGGCATCAGACAATGCTCATGTGTGCATACGTGAGCCCCTGTCTGTGGAAACTATTATATTGGTCATTTTGGAATTTATAGGTAATTTTTATGCATTTAAGTTTAATAAGACAGTTGATCAGGGGAAATCAGGGAAAAATTCCGGAATGTCATTGGTCAAGTTTAGTAGACAATGTCTGTTTATATAGCTCTAGTAACGAATATGGGGCAAAGGTGTTTAGAAACCTACTTTAATTTTTATTTGAGCCACATGGGAAATAATTTTTCTTAATTTGTATGAAGTGTATTTATTCTAATATTTGGCATGCCTAAGTATGAATGCAACTAAGCAGAGCATTGCACTTGGTTAACTAGCGTTGAACTTGGTTAAATAGGTCTACAAGAGATTGAATGTAACTAAGCAGAGAGCGTTGAACTTGGTTAACTAGGTCTACAAGAAAGATTGAATGTAACTAAACAGAGCGTTGAACTTGATTAACTAGCTCTACAAGAGATTGAATGTAACCAAACAGAGCGTTGAACTTGGTTAACTAGGTCTACAAGAGATTGAATGTAACTAAGCAGAGCATTGCACTTGGTTAACTAGGTCTACAAGAGATTGAATGTAACCAAACAGTGTTGAACTTGGTTAAATAGGTCTACAAGAGATTGAATGTAACCAAACAGAGCGTTGAACTTGGTTAAATAGGTCTACAAGAGATTGAATGTAACTAAGCAGAGAGCGTTGAACTTGGTTAACTAGGTCTACAAGAGATTGAATGTAACTAAACAGAGCGTTGAACTTGATTAACTAGCTCTACAAGAGATTGAATGTAACCAAACAGAGCGTTGAACTTGATTAACTAGCTCTACAAGAGATTGAATGTAACCAAACAGAGCGTTGAACTTGGTTAACTAGCTCTACAAGAGATTGAATGTAACCAAACAGAGCGTTGAACTTGGTTAACTAGCTCTACAAGAGATTGAATGTAACTAAGCAGAGCATTGCACTTGGTTAACTAGGTCTACAAGAGATTGAATGTAACCAAACAGAGTGTTGAACTTGGTTAACTAGGTCTACAATAGATTGAATGTAACTAAGCAGAGAGCGTTGAACTTGGTTAACTAGGTCTACAAGAGATTGAATGTAACTAAGCAGAGAGCGTTGAACTTGGTTAACTAGGTCTACAAGAGATTGAATGTAACTAAGCAGAGAGTATTGAACTTGGTTAACTAGGTCTACAAGAGATTGAATGTAACTAAGCAGAGTGTGTTGAACTTGGCTAACTAGGTCTACAAGAGATTGAATGTAACTAAACAGAGAGCGTTGAACTTGGTTAACTAGGTCTACATTAGATTGAATGTAACTAAGCAGAGTGTTGCACTCCATTCAATAATATTTTCTTGGGCCGTACAGAGCCATGGAGGGGCCCACAAGTTTGACATGGCTGATATAAGATCCATCCAGGTCTGCACATATGTAACTCTATTTGACTGGCGTTTTATCCGCGGTTTATATCATTATTTTATAATTTACTACAAAATATACCAAGGTTTTTATCAACAAAATTTACATAGTGAATAGTAGTTTTTATTTCTTTAAATTGGCAATGAAATATACCATACACGGCTATGATTATACATGTATTATTAAAAATAATTGATCTATTAGTCTTAGCTTGTATATTACTGCTGGATTATAGATAAACAATATTACAATGCACTGAATAACAAACATAAGTGAACATATCTGGTTTATTGGTACCTGTCCAACAATTACTGCCAAACAAGAACATTGTTTTATTTGTACTTTCAGCTTCGAGAAAAGAGGAGGTGGCCATCATTCGCTCCAAGTTCCCCAACAAAGTGCCGGTAAGTTCAACACAACACTTGCTCTTAGTTTCCATCTCGATAGTTCCACTGGTTTTAATATATCAGCTGTGTAACTAGCACACTTATTCTACCACATGACGGGCTTGATATGAATTTTCTTTTATAGACAACCTTGTATATTTTTTCAATACCGGACCAAATAAAATAACTATCTGGAGGAAAACCAAATTGAAACATATCAACATTAATGATTTAAGTTTGACCATTCCTGCGTGTTGCTGGGGTGAACCTTGTTAAGGAATGACTTGTTTTCAATTTCCCCAGAAGAATCGGACAACTCTTAATCTGATTATCTAACAAAACATCCTGGTCCTTTATCAGTTGATTCGGGTTTTCTACCTCTTCTCGTGGTGGTTAACATCCCTTGGACAGAGGTGTGAGGGTGAGATTCAAAGAGTTAGACTCTGAGTTGGAGGGACAAGTCATCAGAATATGCAAGTGCACTTTTGTGAGTTTTCTTGTCTTGGCCAAAGCTGGAAACCTTTTAAAACTGTCTGAGGTTTTCGTGAGGCTCCCAGACGGATTTAACCAATTATATATCCAACCCTAGAATTAAGGGTCAAAGAGATTAAATTGATTTGCTCAAAATCGGCTCTTAGTGGTTTTGATTAAAAATGTGTATCCAAGCGCTGTTTAGCGTCACAATAAAATTTCCCATCTTATTTTTCTGGGAAGATCTTGGAGGGTAATTAACAGCAGATATCTAAAAAAATATCTTCACAACTCTTTGGTCGATACAAAATAACTTTTTATTTGAAATATATTTTCACAAAACCAATAGTTTCAATATTTTTAATGGAGGTCTGGGAATATAGCATTCTCCTTGGTGGAATGTTTATTTAACAATTTATATTGTTAAGTTTCACATATTATAAATATATCTATTTTCAGATAAAGGAGCTAGACAGTCTGTCAATTGGAAATACACATAAAGTATTTTATAGGAATATTTGTTTGAAAATGAAATTACTTTTAAAGATAACACTTTTTATTATTTTGAACTGTGTCAAGAAAAGAATTAACAAAATCTCCCGAGTAAATGACACTCTCTACAGAAATGGTGACAGCCCCTTGTACTGGTTAGAATCTAATTAAGAACTGGAAATAAATGGAACTAATCTCAACCTAATTTATCTACATACCCTGAACGTTAACATTTAAATCTGTTTTCTTTTGAAATATTTTTGGAGTCAAAATTTTGGTTGGGTGTATTTTTAGGAAGTGAGGGGACTCCCCGCTGGGCTCGAGCTTATACCTTAGGTTAAGCGGTTTAATAATGTTTGTGTTGGTGGTGCCGGGCTGTGGCCGACACATATCTGACGAGTGTTGGCATTTCGAGCGATGCTCTGTTCTGTGAGTGATACATCCAGTCCACAGTCCAAAACTATATGGACTGTAAATATTTTTGTTGACTTTGTTGTTGTTGACTCTCTCGATCGATGTAAGCAAAGTGCTTGCTTCACTGGTGGGATTCTTTGACGTCATGAAGGGAATTGAAACAACCATTTGACAAGTGTCGGCCATATTGGATCTAAAACTTAGCCAAACATAATATAACAGGGAATAACCTTATCTGACAGAACTCGTGACAAGACATGCGAGCTTCATCATTCGCTTCTGACACTTTTTAAACATGTTTAAAAATATCATCTAATCGATAATATGAAACTATCTGATTTTATGGTCACATGGTCTAAAGCGCCAGTCCTGGAATAGACTGGAGTGCCTATCGCAATCTATATATCACTAAATATAGCGGCAGTAGTAATTATATAGATTCAAACTAAAACTATACCTGTAAATTACAACATCATACGCACAGCCTAAATATATTAACATTTAAACAATAGAAACAAATGAGAAATAATAGATTTTGAGGTAAAAACTTTTTATAACGACATTAAAATCATGTTTATTTAACATTAAACTTTACGGTTAAATGTTGTTGTTTTGTTTGCATAATCAATAGCATCCCAAATAATATCAATTGAGGTTTTAGACAAATGCATAAGGAAGTACACTCATAAATTAATACAAACAAAAAATAAATAGAAACAAAATATATCAGAATTTCAGCATTTAGTGAACATGTAGACTAAATCTGTGAACTTGTGGAATAGTTAATTGAAAGCAACGCGTGATCATTGCACTAGAGCATCACCCTCTTATTTTATTGGTGCACAATTAGTCCGGCATTGATTGCTTTAGCTCATTCCATCCTCGTCTTAAGCCTCTATCTCTCTCTACTACGGTTTATTACTGTCTGATTTTACAGATTTAAATTCTCAGAATGAAATGTGAAATATTTTGGAACTCATAAATCCAGTAAACATAAAAAGATAAAAAAAACTGATTCCAAAGTTTTAAAAAAATATTTGAAACTTAAAATCACCAACATATTTATAAAAAAAGCATCTTTCATGATCACCAAAAGGTCGTGTCTATTTCTAACCAACTAGAGGGATATTTTTTATAAAACCTGCACCATGTGTGTAGCCAATAATGTTGGTGTGGTCTGGAGATGAGATGTTGTATCTGTTTGTATGTTATGGCCCTGGTCCCAGCTTGGTGTGCTATTCCTAGGGGGTTACTGATAACTCACAAACAAGGTCAGTGGGGACGTGGGGAGGGAGGGAGGAATGGCTCCTTGCCAAACTGTGGTCCAATGTTCGTCTCACTGTTTCACTTGTCCATACACAACACAGCCCCGAATAACGACAGGGACGCAACAATTGATACATTAAAATATACCGAGAGAAGTTATAATAATGCCAAAATAATTATTTTGATATCTTGAGTATACCACACTTTTCACAAAACAGCAAGTCACGGGAGTCGTCTGATGACAAGGAGACCCCGGTGGACATGTAACTACCAGCCTTCGCCTGTTTTAATCCCATATCATCAGTGGAACTCAACAATAGTTGGAAAACTTTTCTACCCTCAAACCACAACCCAGACACACTCTTTCATGTGCACTATATTTTGTTTCAACCTCACGACTGGTCTAATGCCCTCGTGTATTTGAAACGTGACACAAGAGGGGACAAGCTGGGGCTCTCAGGTGCGGTAAAAGCCCGTTCAAACCTCACACCCTTTGTCTTCAGGGAGTTGAGAGGGTTGGTCAGCTCGGAGAACTTTGGGAGGAACCTGATATAACAAGCCCACGTCCGGGGAAACACCACACTTGGATGTTGTTAGAACATGGAAAACCTTGTCGAGGTCAACAAGAAAACTTCCTTCCAAAATAATATAAACCCGGCGTTGTTCCCAAGAACGAGGTTGGTTTGGGACTGTCATAGCATGGTATGCTAGAATATGGCCATGATTAACCAATATAGTGTGGCTGTTATCATCCATCGTGTATAGTTTCTGAGCTGTGATATCAATTAATGTTCAAATACCACGAGTGTATAAAACTTAACCCAAAAAACAATTCCCTTAAAACTGTTTTAAGGCCGATTTCAACCGGAATGCCGTTCTGTGTTTCAAAAATAAAGCTCATATTGCATTTAGAGATACAAACATAATTTCTCATGAGTAACTTAAGAACAATAATTAGTCTCGCATCGGTTGTTTTTGTATTCCAACAAAATGCAATAATTTTAAATTTATAAACCAATAACACCCTCTTATTTTATTTGTTCAAGAAAGTTTATGCTAAATTATATTGAATTCAAAATATCAAAAGTTTGATATCTGTGATTAAAAGGTTATACTTAATCTAACATGTGAAAAATAAATAATAAAAATAACATGATCGGGATATTATAGATACGTATCCAAAATGTTTGGATTGTGTTTAAATTAATTAATATAAGATTTAATTTGACACTAAAACGGACAAAATTGGTTAATAAATGATCAAACTATGATTATGTTGAGTAATTTAATTACAACCTGAATTGGAGCAACACTTAAAGCAGGAAACATGTTTTTACCTTTTAGGAGCTAGTTTTTAAACTTGTATATATACTGCCTTCCCCCCCACCCCTCCTATCCTTTATGTAGGCATAATAGATTAATGGAAACTAAAGACTATCTTGTAATTAAGCCCCCTACATATATCTATATTAAAAAATACGTAAAGGTAAATTTGTACTCTTAAAAATGTGTTGGTGCTAACATGTACAAAGTAGATGCCCCAACGACACACATTTTTAGATAACATTATTTTTATTGAGTTCTTGTTTTTTTACTGTGTACATTTTCTGGGTTGAATAGCAGATAGTGTCAGAGGTCATTTTGCTGATAAGTGGTGGTTAGAAATGTTATTTTTATCTGGATGTTGCCTTGTACACTTGAGTTGTTGCCAGAAAGCTGGTTCATGTCATCACAATTATAATGATTGTACAACCCGGTGTGTTGACTGGTGCATCTAGAATGGAAATGACTGTAATTGTTATGTAAATACATTCATCAGGCCAGACTACTTATATTACTACTAAGATGCGTGGCTGGTCCTCAAAGGGGTCAAATGGAAAGTTTGTAATTAATCACATTAAAGTTGATACAACCAATAAAGAGCTGTGAGACTAACATGCTCACGTTACTTCAGACGACTGTTCGAGTGGAGTTCATTGGATTTGTTGGGGATTGGAACAATTAATTCTTAACTGTTAAAATGTCTTCCCCTTTGAATATATTTTTATGAGTTTAAAATCTTAACTAGATCCACATTGTAATGTATAAGCTTTTATCCATACGGATCAAATTGTTTTGGTGGAACTTAATTCATTGCCAAAGGAATTGGTTCAAGTTTTTAAAATGTATATTATAGATTTGAACTAACCACAATTATCATGATTAAGAAAAATATTCACATGGTGTTTTGTTTTTAATTTGTTAGGTTTAAATTAAAGAGACTAGTTTTAAATTACATTGGGTGTAAACAAATTATTTGAAATCAATATTTTACTATGAGAACATGTTAAAAATTGCCATCCAACCTTTTGGTAAATTATACATTGACGCTAACTTTCCTTGTGGACGGGCACTTTACTCATCCATCGTCACCGAGTTTAGGCCCCCTCCCAACTCATCTCTTGTGTTAAAGGACCCCCATTCTCATCATGTCTGGTTGTGACATAATAACTTTGTGTAAAATGGAATCTTCCTCACCGAGGGGTGGGTGTCCCCATTCCTTTGTTTTTGGAGTAGTGCGAAGTCATGGAACGGTTAGGAGAAACAACTCCCAGAGCACTCCAGCTGAGATTTGAACCCAGACTTCCCTGTCAAACATTCCAGTATATGGTGAACTTGTGTTGGTAACATTGTTTGAAATTCACTCATACAACCTAATGTTATTACCTCGATTGTGGATTGAATAGTTCTAGAGAAAACATACGGACAATATTGAGAACATTTTACTAAGTTATTTTGTTTCTATACGCTTGTAGTGTCAGTGTGATAGTTAAAGGAAGGACCCTATCTGAGGGCGGGGAAAGTTAATATAGATCTACTTTCACATATTCACATGTCAGGTTATTCTATCTGTGATACATAATATTGCCGTGTATTATATTTTGAAGAGTATTGCTGTCGTCCAAATACCTCATAGAGCGAAAAGAGGCCTTCCTTGTAGAAATATAATATTAATAGTTCTAAATAACACCGTAAAATATAATCTTTGTTTCTCACAATCAATGTTGTATGTTCTAAAAAGTTATTCCTACCAGAATCTTATATTATATTATATCAGACTTAAATTGTATAAACCAAGGAAACCGGTCAACATCCCATAAAATTTCTCCCTCACTGGGAGTGCTAAGCGTTCAACTAACCCTGATGGTGCTGACTCTGGTTGTTGTTCATTTCAGATAATTGTGGAGAGGTTCTATAAGGAAATGTATCTGCCGCGGCTGGACAAGACTAAGTTCTTAGTTCCTCAAGAAATCACCATGTCTCAATTTGTCTCCATCATCAGGTAAGATTCAATATTCTTATCATAAATATGGTAATTAGGGAAACAAGACACTAAATGATGGGTTCACAAGTTGCGTAGTCAGGGATGCAGACGTGGGGCCCTGGGTGGACCAGTTTGTGTGGCCGACACTCTAGAAATGACGTAAACTCACAAGCACCATCTATAGTCGTGCTGGCTAACTTTTGAACTGGCAAGTTTTCCTTAAGCATTTAACTATTGAGTTTTCAAAACATCTGCTCGCGTGTGGATGTTCCGGTTATAATGATTTTAACAAATGTATGTTGACTCGTGCAGGTGAATATTTCTCGCAACTGGTTTGTGTTGTCTAAGGAATCGCATGCAGCTTGGCTCGACTCAGGCATTCTACTTGCTGGTGAACAACCGCTCCATGCTGAGTCTGTCCAAGACACTCGCCGAGGTGTACAACGAGTATCGGGCCGATGATGGCTTCCTGTATCTGACATACGCATCACAGGAAGTGTTTGGCTTCTGTGAAGGAGGAACGTAAACTGGACACAGGTACTGGCTTGGCTGCAAACTCCCTTTCAAATATAACAACTTTTAAACTTATTTTTACTGAATAATATAATGTCCACGTTAATATTTAGGTTTGTTACCATGGTATTCTACACTGGAAATGTGCTGATTCAGTACAACTGATTGTATTTTATAGAAATACATATCGCATACATGCTTCAGTGGCAGATTGGTCTAAGACAACACTCTCGTGCTACTCACCGATGACTAGGGTACTAAGGTTCGAATCTTGGTTGAGTCTACTGAAGATGATGTTTCCTGGATGGTTTCCCACCCTCCTTCCATGCGAATGAGTGTAGATTACCTCCAAAACGCTTCCTTCCTCATCCCTACCTAGTAGAGTAATTATGAACTGGTGGTAAAAGGCGCATGCTTCTATTGTTTGCACCAATTAATCCTGATTACCGATAATTCACAGCTCCACTAATAACTGGTAAAAATGGTGAAACTATAAGAGCATGTTGGCAACTAATATTCATTGAGTATTTTATAGACCCAGATTCAGTTGGTAAATAAATGTTTGCTCTCGATATAAACAAACTTCTACCTTCAAAGCTTTTCTTCGGACTATATTATATTTCTATTATTATTGTTATTTATTATACAAAAATATTAAGTCAAAGATAAATGCAACACATCCTATTGTTTAGCTTAAAATGGCATTGGTAGACAATTTGCTGTTAGTTTTAACTAAGGCATCCATTTTGTTTGGATAAAATTAAAAAAATTGAGCCTAAAATGTGTAATTAACAATCACCACACGGTGACCTGGTGGTCTAGGGGGTAAGGTGTCAGACTTCTGTGCTGGCAGCCGGGGTTCAATCCTCAGTCCGGGCACAGATTTATCTGATTACCAAACCCTTCCTTCACCTCTGACAAGACATCTTGTGAATGTGGGGAATGCCAGGCCACCACCGTGGTTCGGATTCCACGTTAAACTGTAGGTCCTTCATTCCATCTCACAATCACCCTACCATTGCACATTAGCGTAAGTGCGTATAACCCGAACGGGTAGTAAGGCGCGGTGCTAAATAATAATTTTATAAATGGCAAAACCCACTGAATTACCCTTAAACCTATTTCCCCAACCCGTGGGCATGAAAACCTGACATTGTTCTTGGCACGATTGCCCCATTCAATCAGAAAAATATAATATGATATTCAGCACCGCGTCTTACTACCCATTCGGGTTATGCGCTTTAAGTACTAATTACTCTAATGGATTGGGAAATGGGAAGGTTGAATTAGAGGAAGTGAACCCGCATTTGCATGAAGGGAGAGTGGAAAACCATTTAGGAAAAACCACCCCAGTTCACCTGTCCGAGATTCGAACCTCGATCTCCCCGTCCTCAGCAGTTGGGCTCAACATGACAAGCGCATTAGCCAACTACACCACCGAGGCGGGTCAGAAAAATATAAAACTGGTGGGAAATTTCAAAAGGGGGCAGTGGGAAATGGTGGCCCATAATTAGAGAGAACTAGCTTTTTAGATGAGGTATAAATTAAAATTTGGCAGACAAGCAGACAGTCAACTTAGATAAACAAATAAATCTTAAAATTTAAAATATCAAATTAAACATTTGAAGAAAGAGCAAGGCCTACAGTTTCCTGGTAAGTGTTCTTTCTACCCTCTAACAATGTCTTATTTAAAATATATATTATATTATTTTCAAATTATTTCTTTACATTGTTATTTATGAAGTAATTTATTTTTTTAAATTATTATTTTCTGTGTTTTAACACTTGAAATTGGTTGGTTGTTTTGAAAACTTTGATTCCTAAATGTTAGTATAATTTTGATTTCAGAATTCTGAAAACTTGACAAGAGATAGTTTTGTGATCATGTGAATTATCCATACAACTTCTATGAAGTCAAAACCTGTCACGACCTTTGGAAGAAACTTTACCGTTCAACAAATGTGATGAAGAAGATAAAAACCTGTGTGGTTTGATTGGTGCTTCGCGGCAAGAGAAGTGTTTTACTTGCGGCGAGGAGTGGATTGCCGGCATGTTGGTTCTACTGTTTTAAAACCTTTTCGCCTCACGTTTCTCCATCTATTAGAAGCAGGCTTGTTAAAGTCTACAATTTATTTGAATTCAGATTTTTAACTCATTTCTTATTTTCAATAGATTTTCTGTAAAATTAATAGTTTTTATGTGTTTGTAGTTTAAAATTTTAGATTCATCCATAAAAAATGTGTGTATTCTTTAGATAAGGTAAAGTAAACACAATAATGTAATAATTTATTAATGAATTTTGAACATGTTAACCTGTGTATGACTTGTTTATAATGTGTGTATGTAAAGTACAGTTTTACCAGCGAGATTAATTAGCTCACATCACTTTATATGTTTATATACAATAAAGATATGTTGCCCGCCATCTTGGGCTACATTCAGCGATGATTTCATTTGTATTTTATCGTGTGTTTTTTTCACTGCTGTTTAAACTTATTATTTTACTTTTGGAGCATATATTATAGCTGAAATAAACTGGGAATACAAAAATGACTTTTCCATTTAAAGAATTATAAATTTATTCTGGAAATATATAATACTATCAACACACGGTTTTAATAAGTCTTTCATTCCTTGCAATCCCTTGTAATATCCATTTGATTTATTCTAAACCCAATGTATGAATGGCGTTGCTCCAAGACACTGTCTGGTTGCTCTTTGTATATATATATATTTATTGTTCACCGCAACTCACGACATGGTCTGTTTACACTAATATATACTAATTACACTGGTGTGGTGGGGTTCAGGGTGGTTGAATCCAGAGGTGGGAGACCACCCTTGGTACGCCTGGCCAGGACTCGAACCTCAACCTCCCCATTAGCAGCAAACAATAATAGATGACCACATGCCCACGTTGCACACGTCATGAGACAATGAGAGATCAAAGAATGGGTCAAGATTTACCCTACTTTCTATGATCATGGGCAGAAATACTACACACTCCAAGGAGAATACTTAGAAAACTATTTCATGAAGTGTAAGAAAATGGCAACTTAACCTACTTTTAAAAATATTTGTTTCCTACATGGGTGATCCGTTGAAAGATACAGTTATAGTTCCCAAGACTGTCAATAAGTAGCCGTATATTTTCAAACTTTAACTTGATTTAGCTCCCAAGACAGTTTATCAAATAATTTTTTGTAATGTGGACTGACTGTTCTTAAATTTTTTGCCCATATTTAAAGACTAATTTATGTCTCCCATCGCGAGGAATCTCACCTTGTTTCAACAGGTCTGGACAAATTGGTATCTTTCAACCAACAGTTTTGTTTAAACTAGTGCGGAAGCCACCTATTGCTTCGGATACTGTTTTTAGTTGCGTTTTCTTGGTGTCTTAACAATTTCTGTTCCGGTAAGTATGCTTCTTCTAGTTAATTTTCTTGACTTTAATAACCTTAAATAACATTACACTGCATACAATTGATTGCAACGTAACTGTCCTGCCCTAAATTGGGGTGTTTATAGTGTCGAAAGATGCGAACTACAGAACTTGTCTTGTTTTAATGAGTTAGTAAACATTACAGCCGACAACTAAAATAATGGGGCAGATTCATGTCATATAAAATGGTTCTGTTTAAGAGCTATTGAGGCTGACGAAATATCTATTCAGAGGGGTCACTGTGCCCCTCTTGGGGCTATGTGGGTTAGAATGTCAGGTCATAGAATATTTATGCTGGAGGGCAACCGCTGTGCCAAGGTTACCGGGGTTTGAATCTGTGAGGACATTTCTTACCAAACCACTTCTTTCCCGAGCTCCTAAGTCGGTCTTTTATCCATTTTATTCTTGGATAAATGTATGCCAGGAAAACATAATTAAAACCAAAGGGTGTTCAAGTTGGAGGGAGGAAGATGGAGGTATTTAACTAGACTGACCTGGCCACAGGCTGGAAACAAGTAATATGGTGCTTTTAGATACGCTTGTGGACGAAATACCCTTTCACCACACTTATCATGCCAGCATAGAAAATGGATATACTATTATTTTTACAATTTATCCCAAATGACTATCATTATTTATAAGATGGACCTCAAGATTAAATTAAATGGTTGAATATGAATTAAATAAAACCTTTCAAGGTTAGTTTTATAATAAAGGAAATTGATAAAACTAAAGAAAAGGGAAAAATAAACTACTAAGAATAAATTTAATGAAGAAAGCCCACCTGGGGAAAGAAGAGAGACTGTGGGAAGAGTCCAATGCACAAAGATGACATCTTCTTCCTTCTGTCTTCTCTAGTATAAATAGTCACACACATTTTAACACAAATATAAAAATATTTCAGCAAGATGTCATCTTTGTGCATTGGACTCTTCCCACAGTCTTTCATCTTTCCCCGAGGTGGGCTTTCTTCTTCAAATTTATTCTTAGTAGTTTATTTTTTCCTGTTTCTTTAGTTTTATCAATTTCCTTTTATTATAAAATGTCACATTTAGAGATAGTCCTTTTGTAGGCTTATAATAATAATTTTTCCCACCTGAGTTTCGGAAACATCCAATTTCCCTAAATTTTTTTCTTTGTGTTTGGGATTCCAAAAAGACTTCTTAGCTTTCTGAGGAAAATAAATCCTATGTGGCTTGTATGACAATATCTTAATAGGAATAACTAACAGTGTTTTGAAAGATATTTATTGACTGCCAGCGTTCAGAAACAACAGCACTGGATAGTTTGAGGCCAAGTTCAATGTTCTGTGCGGCTGCCTCGAGTTTCTTGAATGCTCGTCTTCCATCTCTCAGAAACAAACAACAATCAGTCCTGATGAACGCTAACGTTCACTCTGTGGGGGCAATGTTCTGTGCGGCCGCCATGAGGGTGTCGTGGACTTCCTTGGCATAGCTGACTTGTGACCGCACTGTTGCCAGAAACTGGGGGTATGTCAAGGTCCCTCCGTCCTGATTGGGCAGGGGCTCGGTGCGGGTAGGTGCCACCGGGAGGGGTAGATATCGCTGGCTGCTGGTGCCCTGGTTCAGGCACTCGATGGACGTTTTCTATGAACAGTAAGAGAAGATCGAGCGCTCAACTATGCTAGACCGTTAATAAATATAAAAACCACAACCCATGCAAGGAAACCAAACCCAACACTTTTCAGAAGATATCATATTTTATTATTTATTGGGTCACAAAAATGTGATAATGATGGCAAACAGACAAATATGAGAATTGACAAATAAGATATAAGTTGTGGCTTTGTGCTCGGATGCTACGGACTCGGTTTCTCTTAAGCCGGTGCATACTTCACCAACTGCTCAGAAGAACTGCTTGGTATTTAATATGTGACCCTGGACGCGAGTATATCAGGAGTAACAGGTTCTGTTCCCATGCCACGTTGCCAACTTTCAACAGAGAAAACCGAATTATAGACTATAATAAAAGTTTTACATTTCCTTGACCACGTGTGTATCCCACTCCTTAGAACTATATTTTACGAAATAAGAAGGGTATTTGGAAAGTAAGGGCTAATTGGTTATTAAAAGACCAAATTAATCCATAAATCTGGGTTATTTTTCCGCCTAGTCACCGCCAGGATTCAGACGTCGGTCTTAACGTGGCACTATCTCTAGTACAGCCTTGTCACGAGCTTTTTGCCTGTAAGTTTAGCCAGGCCCAGATCACCTTTTCAAGCTCACCATCGTCATCCCTTAAGCTTCACGTAGAAAGATATTTCTACAAGTGCAAAAACAAGTGTTAGTCACTTGGCTCAAGGTCCAGGCTGTAGGGCAATGAATGGACACTTTCCAAGCAAAGCCGTCAAAGGAGACTGACGGTGCAGGCCGTGGTGTGGTCCGTCATCTCTTCCAGCGTTGATAGTCGTTTCTGGTCCTATAATTCCAAGAAGTAACATCCCTCTCCGGTCCCAGAACACAATCGACATCACCTCTGTATGAGAAGGTTTGCTTGGTGACTCTGTGTGCCTTCATTGTACCAGCTGTTGCTTTATTTAAACATTGACGAGCAAAATCCAGGACTCACCTTCAGTCACGATGCACAATCGCCAAAACTGATGCCATTTGTTGCTTCTGATGAATCTCCGTCAACATCTTTGGCACACATCAAGCACAGAATTTACAGTTTACTGAAGCTTTTTGAAAAGCATATCGCACAGATCAACGTTCAACCCAGTCTGGAGACAAAATGAAAGGCTGGTTGGTCTGTTCCGTGCCGTGACAAAGCTGGCAATGAACTTCCGCTTCATTTGTGTTTTTTGGGTGAAGAAATTCTGTATTGGCAAGTACTTAGCACGCAATGGCACTATTCGTTTAGCTATTCACTTCAAGCACTCATACTCAAGTGTAATTAGGAATCAGTCTATCAGTGTGTGCATGCGTCAACCTGGTCAATCCTCACTTCCAAACACCCCTTGTATAACCAACTAACTAGATGAAGTTCAATCAGCCCTCACTTCCAAACACCCCTTGTACAACTAACCAGATGAAGTTCAATCAATCCTCACTTCCAAACACCCCTTGTATAACTAACCAGATGAAGTTCAATCAGTCCTCACTTCCAAACACCCCTTGTATAACTAACCAGATGAAGTTCAATCAGTCCTCACTTCCAAACACCCCTTGTATAACCAACTAACCAGATGAAGTCCAATCAACCCTCACTTCCAAACACCCCTTGTATAAGTAACCAGATGAAGTTCAATCAACCCTCACTTCCAAACACCCCTTGTACAACTAACCAGATGAAGTTCAATCAGTCCTCACTTCCAAACACCCCTTGTATAACCAACTAACCAGATGAAGTTCAATCAACCCTCACTTCCAAACACCCCTTGTACAACTAACCAGATGAAGTTCAATCAGCCCTCACTTCCAAACACCCCTTGTACAACTAACCAGATGAAGTTCAATCAGTCCTCACTTCCAAACACCCCTTGTACAACTAACCAGATGAAGTTCAATCAACCCTCACTTCCCAAACACCCCTTGTATAACCAACTAACCAGATGAAGTTCAATCTGGTCACAGATAGAGTAGAACTCCTCCATGTGCTTATCATGTCGAGGCACGGTCACGTCCATTCCTTTCCTGGAACAAAACAACATCAAAATGGTCCTTGATATTTTAAATTATAGTTTAATTTATACTAAAGACTCCATCAGCCCTAAAAAACATTGTCCACCAATCCTATTTTGGTTGCATATTTAAATTTAAACATGAAAATGACAAGTTCAGACCTATTAATTGTTTCACGAAGTGACTAACTGCGGTGAGACAACGAGGGGGTTGAGGTGAGATGGGGTTGTTTCACAAAACCTCATGCCTGCCCTAATTTCGAGTTATTCTCTTTGGTTTCCGACAAAAGTAAAGAGCATGGTCAAGGGACAAGTATGTGTATCGGTGTTTAATGTCACAAGATTGTGAACTTGGATTGTGTTTGCTTTTGTTTTGTTAATAGTATTAATTTTCTTCTGGCATGGTGGTACATCTGGGGTTGAGTCAGAGGTCAAACGTAATATTAACAAAACAAAGCTTTGGTAATGTTGAGGAAAATATAAACTAGAGTGTGACTTAAAATTCTCTTTTATTTCTGCATACAGAACCAAAATATATTTTAGTACTAATGTATAAAAAAATGAAAGCGATTCTTTTGCACCATTTTTTTACTTCACACACACACAAACAAACAAGAAAATAATGTGACAAGATGTGCCAAATATTATTAGTTTTTTTTTCTCATTGTGTTTTGATGTCCAAACAGTTTCAATATTGGCAACCCTGATTTATATCCATCTTGAAATCTCCCTCGAACCGTAATAAGATACTGTTATCACGTTGCGAACATCGCTATGTATGATATATTCGAGGTGTATAATGTATTGCTGTGGCTCGGTGGAGTCCAGTCTTACACCCCCTCCTAGTACTTTACTGTCATGACCGTTTATAACGGTTTTACATGAGTGAACAACAACACTTGCTCGAGATGGTGATGGTACAGCTGTCACATGACCGCTTGACGAGGCTTGGTGTTACAAGTGATTAGTGAAACTACTAGCCGTACCCGTCAATTGTTGCTTGTCAATTGTTGCTTGTCAACACTTGGTTCTTTGTGAAACATCCCCCAGGATAAGCTTGTGGCATTTTTAACACACTTTTATTTTTTAAAAGGTAATGATCATTATCATCTATCATCGTGTCTTCTGTCCTATAAATACTCACAGAGAACCAACATCGACGAGCCCATTTTGCAATAAATACTCACAGAGAACCAACATCGACGAGCCCATTTTGCTATAAATACTCACAGAGAACCAACATCGACGAGCCCATTTTGCTATAAATACTCACAGAGAACCAACATCGACGAGCCCATTTTGCTATAAATACTTACAGAGAACCAACATCGACGAGCCCATTTTGCTATAAATACTTACAGAGAACCAACATCGACGAGCCCATTTTGCTATAAATACTTACAGAGAACCAACATCGACGAGCCCATTTTGCTATAAATACTTACAGAGAACCAACATCGACGAGCCCATTTTGCTATAAATACTTACAGAGAACCAACATCGACGAGCCCATTTTGCTATAAATACTTACAGAGAACCAACATCGACGAGCCCATTTTGCTATAAATACTTACAGAGAACCAACATCGACGAGCCCATTTTGCTATAAATACTTACAGAGAACCAACATCGACGAGCCCATTTTGCTATAAATACTTACAGAGAACCAACATCGACGAGCCCATTTTGCTATAAATACTTACAGAGAACCAACATCGACGAGCCCATTTTGCTATAAATACTTACAGAGAACCAACATCGACGAGCCCATTTTGCTATAAATACTTACAGAGAACCAACATCGACGAGCCCATTTTGCTATAAATACTTACAGAGAACCAACATCGACGAGCCCATTTTGCTGAATTGCTTGAGCTGTTGTTTTCAACGTTCCCTGCGGACAAACAAACAAGAAGTCAAATCATTTTGATTATCAGTAGTTAACTAATCTAACACACAACTAACACCTCTCCCAGATCATCACGCCAAAACAATGCTACCAACTACACCACTGTAATGTCCCCCAGTTGCACAACACGGCCAAGTGTTAATACGTACGCCTAAATTGGGCGAGTTTTCTTAAATATTTTAAAATGTATAGCATGATTTTACTTTTACATCATTAACAAGTTGCTATTGGAAATAAACCAGCCTACTTTGTTTTTAGAACCGTGCCAGGCCAAACCTGTTCAGGTTGCACAAAATATAAACAATATTGAATCTATCACTAGGCTCATGAGAGAAGATGCTCCCCCACACCCTTCATGCGCTGTTTGATCGGCAATTGTTAATTCTTCGTCTGCTAGAGAGAGAGAGAGCTCGTAGAGTAATCCGATATTTGATAACGTACGTTAAATATACTGGCTGTTGTGTGTTGGAGAGTTTGTCGTGTGCAGTGAAAATGTCATCACAAATCTGTAAGTGGCCTACGCTGATTTGGGCTGATAGATGGCGTTTAAAATAGTCTCCAAGTTCATTGGTAGGAAGCAGCACTGCGGACTAAAGGGTGTGGAAAGGATAGTTTGCCATCCAAATAGTCTGTTGCAGTCTTCGATCTCAAGTGCGTGATAAGTGTACATTCATCAAGTCGAGTGTACTTGACTTTTCTGATACAGCCTAGCCTAAGACTTGACTAGTGTAAGCATAAATACAATAAAATAACTAAAATACCAAAAATAAAATTTTAAAATTAATATTTACTGAAAGAGATTCCTTCAAAGGTACAATGAGATTTTTCACTTTTGAAATGTTATCTAATTTTTCTTGTGGCTGTGCCATTTGTTGTTGCATTTGTTGAGCTTGTTGAGGTGTCCCAGGTTGTTGAACACCTGGGGGCAAAGGCCCAGAGAGATTGGGGCCAGGCAAGTTGGGCCCAGAAACTTGAGGTTGCATATTCATGGTGAATAAAATCAACGCCTATACACACTGAATTCTTGTAGGTTTAAAAGAAATCTATTGATTCAATAACATTCTTTAAGATTAAATGCACTCACAGATCAACATATAAGATAAATAATACTTAATAGGGAACACCACAGATCACATTACTCTATAACATGGTCACAGATCAAGGACACAGTCAAAGATATACTGGTCTGGCTACGCTTTAGTTCCAGTGATCAGAAATTGAAGCAAAATGGCGTTAGTGTCTTTGCGGAATAGCACGCACGCAATTTCAGTTTTGAAGAGAAGATTGAACCTACAAGTTTACATTTTACTGTTAGACCGTAGTTATTTCATCCCGAATGTGGTAGCTAGTAAATAAATGTAATAGCTTTCACAACAAAATACAAACACAAATAAATTAAAATTAATCATTTGCTTATTGATGTAATATAACTGAAATTTACTTAAAATGCTGTAGTTTAAATCCCGTGCTAATTATTTGATTGGTAAAATATGATCATATAAACATGGCTATAAATTATTATTTAAATAATGTATTGATGTATGAGGGCACTAAGGAATCAATTACATCTGAGGAGATTTTGTATTTAATCCTGATGAATAGCAATTAAGGTAATTTGTCTGAATACGAAAATTAGAGTCTTTCCTTCAATAATAGGATAAGGCAAAATGAAAGAATGACATAATAAAACATTAAGAGAGAATGAGAAGTGTGATTATCTAATGGATTTAAAAAAATATTAATTTACATTCTAAAGTGTGAGTGGCGTTAATTAGTTATCTTAGAGGGTACGTTTTTGCAGAAGGCTCAATACCAAGACAAATTAATACCACTCAACTTTCACCTTTACTCCGTTCTTGCAAATGGTCTTTAAAGTTTTAATATAATTTTACTAACTAAATAAATAACATTAATACTTTGGTACTTCCATCTTTACAATGGTTCCAAGATTGTTTACCACCCTCAAGTAGATATTTCTCAAATATTATATTTGACTTGTGCGTCAAGACAATTATTGGTAATATTATCCCTAAATATCATTTAATTAAATGACTAAGGGTCGATGTTTCAATATCGAATTAAACCACTGGTTAACTAAGCTGAGGTTTAATATAGCCCCGAGTTAAAACTTTATGTTAACGTAGTTAACTGTTTGAATGGCTTTCTAAGTGGAGGTTAGTTGACTTGGAGTTAACTTGTTGGATGCAGAGGTTGGTAGTATATTTTTACTCAAATGTCACTGAACAAAAATATTTGTTAGTGAAAATGGGAATAAATGAATGCTGAAATGCGTTTATAATCATTATCTAATATATATACATTTGCGAGTATTTTGCATACTTCAGACACATTTTACTAATATTACCTCCAAAAACTATTGCAATATTTTACAATCTATTTAATAGGTTTAATTAATTATTTTATCCTCCTTAGTAATAAACTAGAGTGTTTAAAAGAGGAGGTGTAGGGTGTGTAAAATCCAGTATATATAAAGGACTTTTTTATATGAACTAGTAAATAAATAGTAATTTAACGTCAAAACCAAGATTATTATAATTATCTGTTATAATAAACAATTAAATAAAAACTCACCTAAGTCACGGCGTATTGCCATATCGCTGAACAGGATCCTAAAAGTTCAAGAAAAGCGTGTTAATAATGCTTGAAATATGAGGTTTTGACAGTTTGGAATAATTTATGATAATAAAAAGGATTACTAATCGCATATTATAATACTTTAATAATCCAGTAATTACCATTAGCTTCAACCTAGATAACTCAAATTAAAATTTCTAACATAATTTTAATATCTACGTTTCTCAATTGTTTTGGTGAGTTGTTTAAAAGTTGCAAACACGAAAAGGTTTACGAATAATTATAATATTAGTAAGGTATCATTTGATTCTCCGTATCCTTGGCAGGGAAATTATTGTATACAATAATTTATTAATTGCTATTTTGTATAAATAAAAGTGCCTTATATATACCAAATTGTATGCACCATCAACTTATAAGTTACCACAGTGTTATGTGAATACGTTTTTTTTTCAACGACTGGGTTCAGATTTCAAGTGAAACTGTAATTATGATACCACAGTATAGATATTTAATACAACTAGGCCTAGGCCTTCATGGAAAGTTGTCAATTCCCTCCCAAAACTAATAAGTAGGTCCCCTAGAGTAAAACTAGTACAGAAAAAAAGGAAATATTTTACACTACAGAGCATAGACGTGACAATTAGTTGTAAGAAGATCCTACATAGCCACTAAGATTTTAATTTTTAGACACTAGGCTACCACAGCTGTGCATGAATATATTTTTCTCAACGAATAGGTTCACTTTTCATATAAAAGTTTAATAGCTGTAGGGTAAAGAACTATGCCTAGACCTTTATGAAGTGCTCGAAAAAGAAATTAAAAATGCCAGTAAAATTTATTTTTCCACATAACTATGTAGTTTTTAGATAAATAAAGCATTGTAAAGGATCACCCTTCGATTCATATGACTGGCTGCCAAAATATAGTCTAGGCCTTTTTATACTCCTTTGGCTAAACTATTCAATCATCAAATAATATTGCATTAATATTTGGTTTAATACAATCACCATAAGTCTATATATTTTTCATTTATTCGTTTTATAACTCCAATAGTTAGGCTCTCATTTGTTATCATACAAAACTATCTCCAACAATCTCTAACAAATTAGTTGCAATAATTTTTAAGTTTAAAACTTTATTTTTTAAATTGGCTCAACAAATTCTTCATAATAATTATTAGTTATTGTTCAAAATATAGTATTTTTACGCTTGTTAAAACACTCCAGCATATCATAAATATCTCAATCTGAATCAAATAGTATCATAAACTTTTTCTTAACCAAATCACACAACACACATTGGAATGTTTTAAACAGTCAGCTGACAGAGTGGTGGTCATTTTGTACTCTGCGGTAATTATTTAATTAACTTGAGGTTTACTCACTAACCTCAAGTTAATTACCGTAATTACAGTAATTATTTAATTGACTTGAGGTTTCTCACTAATCTCAAGTTAATTACCGTAGAGTATCAAGAGAGAGATCAATATAGTAATAAGGATTGTTATAAGGCAAGGTTGGTGGTTAAAGGTTGTCAACAGAAGAAAGGTTTCAATTTTAGTGAGACGTATGCGTATGCGTGAGACGTAGCACGAATGACTACTGTGAGAACAATACTAGCCATCATCAATAAAGAAGATTTACATGCATGTCAGATGGATGTGAAGAATGAATTTTCGCATGGAACCTTGTCCGAAGAAGTCTACATGCAACAACCCCCTGGTTTTTCAAATAATTTAGAACTTGTTTGCAATCTCAAGAAATCACTGTATGGCCTCCAGCAGGCACCCAGAGAATGGAACAAGCGTCTTGACACTTTTCTTCGATCATTTGGTTTTCAACCAGTGCAGAATGATCCATGTCTGTACCTACATGTTGTCGGAGATACCAAGGTCTACATACTGATTTTTGTTGACGATTTGATCATCAGCAGTACTCATATACAACCTTTTGAGAAGATCAAAGCTGCACTTCAAGCTAATTTTGACATGAAAGATCTGGATAACTTACACTTTTTCCTCGAAATAAAAATTGAGAAAAGAAACGATGGTATATATCTTAGTCAACCATCTTATATCAAAAGACTTTTATGCAAATTTAACATGGAAAACTGCAAAATAGCTAAAACACCAATAGAGACCAAAAAACCTATTGATGTTGGAGGATCAACCTCTATAATTGGCATCAAGCCTTATAGAGAGCTCATAGGCAGTTTGATGCAATTAATGTTATTCACCAGAGCTGACCTGAGGTTTTTTGTCAATTATTTCAGCAGGTTTCAATGCAGTACAACTAACACTCTTTGGGAGTCACTGAAGCGCATTCTTCGCTATTTACAAGGAACTTCACACCTAGCTCTGCACTTTCCTAAATAAGAAGGGACACCCCTAATCGCATATGCTTATGCAGATTGGGCCAACGATTCCAGTCTTAAGTCAACATCTGGATTTCTGAAAGTTTTTGGTTCAACTGTATCTTGGACAACTAGAAAGCAGCCCACTATTGCCTTGAGTACCTGTGAGGCAGAATTCATTTCAGTTGCCAATGTCAGTACTGATGTCCTGTGGCTACGCAGTCTACTACTGGAGCTGAGAATCAACCCCGGAGTGCCCACCATATATGAGGACAACCAGCCTGCCATCAAGTGTCTTGAGAAGTGGGAACACAAAAGATTGAAACATATGGATGTGAAATATAATTTTGTAAGGAAATTAGTTTGTGATAAAGTTCTAAAGATTGAATATGTTCAAAGTGAATTTAAAATTGCTGACATTTTAACCAAAATCTTAAATGTAACTAAGTTTAAACAACTATGTAAGTGGCTGGGATTGAATGCACCATAGATTATGTTTTCCTACATGTTCCCAACATTTACCTCCTTTCACGCCCTTGTTTCTTGCACCCACTATTAAGATTTATCCATGTTTAATACATTTGCCTCCTCTCAGTGCACATTTAAAGCATGTTAAATTGAGGCGAAGTATTGGTATAGCATTTAACATTTATTCATTATTTATGTATATGTTGATAGTTCTATTTATAGTATGTTCTTGGCTGATATGTATTTAGTTTTTTGTTAGTTCATATTAATATTTTGGTTAATAAACTTCTTTTCAATCCGGTAATATTTGATGTTCATAGAGTAAACGTTATAAAAACCTGTGGTGGCACCTTTTCACTAGTGTCTAAAAAATAAAAGCTTAGTGGCTATGTAGGACCTTCTTACAACTAAGTATCACGCCTATGCTCTGTAGTGTAACATATTTCCCTTTTTTCTGTACTAGTTTTACTTTAGGGGAACTACGTATTAGTTTTGGGAGGGAATTGACAACTTTCCATGAAGGCCTAGGCCTAGTTGTATTAAATATCTGTACTGTGGTATCATAATTACAGTTTCACTTGAAATCTGAACCCAGTCGTTGAAAGAAAAACGTATTCACATAACACTGTAGTAACTTATAAGTTGATGGTGCATAAAATTTGGTATATATAAGCCACTTTTATTTATACAAAATAGCAATTAATAAATTATTGTATACAATAATTTCCCTGCCAAGGATACGGAGACTCAAATGATACCTTACTAATATTATAATTATTCGAAAACCTTTTCGTGTTTGCTACATTTAAACAACTCACCAAAACAATTGAGAAACGTAGATATTAAAATTATGTTAGAAATTTTAATTTGAGTTATCTAGGTTGAAGCTAATGGTAATTACTGGATTATTAAAGTATTATAATATGCGATTAGTAATCCTTTTTATTATCATAAATTATTCCAAACTGTCAAAACCTCATATTTCAAGCATTATTAACACGCTTTTCTTGAACTTTTAGGATCCTGTTCAGCGATATGGCAATACGCCGTGACTTAGGTGAGTTTTTATTTAATTGTTTATTATAACAGATAATTATAATAATCTTGGTTTTGACGTTAAATTACTATTTATTTACTAGTTCATATAAAAAAGTCCTTTATATATACTGGATTTTACACACCCTACACCTCCTCTTTTAAACACTCTAGTTTATTACTAAGGAGGATAAAATAATTAATTAAACCTATTAAATAGATTGTAAAATATTGCAATAGTTTTTGGAGGTAATATTAGTAAAATGTGTCTGAAGTATGCAAAATACTCGCAAATGTATATATATTAGATAATGATTATAAACGCATTTCAGCATTCATTTATTCCCATTTTCACTAACAAATATTTTTGTTCAATTTAAACAACTCACCAAAACAATTGAGAAACGTAGATATTAAAATTATGTTAGAAATTTTAATTTGAGTTATCTAGGTTGAAGCTAATGGTAATTACTGGATTATTAAAGTATTATAATATGCGATTAGTAATCCTTTTTATTATCATAAATTATTCCAAACTGTCAAAACCTCATATTTCAAGCATTATTAACACGCTTTTCTTGAACTTTTAGGATCCTGTTCAGCGATATGGCAATACGCCGTGACTTAGGTGAGTTTTTATTTAATTGTTTATTATAACAGATAATTATAATAATCTTGGTTTTGACGTTAAATTACTATTTATTTACTAGTTCATATAAAAAAGTCCTTTATATATACTGGATTTTACACACCCTACACCTCCTCTTTTAAACACTCTAGTTTATTACTAAGGAGGATAAAATAATTAATTAAACCTATTAAATAGATTGTAAAATATTGCAATAGTTTTTGGAGGTAATATTAGTAAAATGTGTCTGAAGTATGCAAAATACTCGCAAATGTATATATATTAGATAATGATTATAAACGCATTTCAGCATTCATTTATTCCCATTTTCACTAACAAATATTTTTGTTCAAGTGACATTTGAGTAAAAATATACTACCAACCTCTGCATCCAACAAGTTAACTCCAAGTCAACTAACCTCCACTTAGAAAGCCATTCAAACAGTTAACTACGTTAACATAAAGTTTTAACTCGGGGCTATATTAAACCTCAGCTTAGTTAACCAGTGGTTTAATTCGATATTGAAACATTGAACCTAAATATATTAATTGCATCATCAAATTGATTGTTACTACCAAAATGTAATGATCATATTAGGAAAGTTTAAACACGTCAGGATGAGAGCAGTATCAGTCATCTATGAATAATTTAATACTTTTGTGGCAAGTGTCATATAAAAAAACTAAACAAGTAGTGTTACTTTTTTAAATGAGATGTTGTCAAATACTTTCTAATGTAAATAATATAATTTTAGTTTACATCGATTCTTCATACCTTTGTGAGTGTATTGATACAATAATTTATAGACTTTTTAATATTTCATAAAAAAAATGAGTATATATGAGTAACGTTTTTGTTCATCGTCCTCTTCTTACTTAAACTTTCTAACCTTTCATGTGCAACTCAATTAAATCTTTGAACAATAGTGTTAAAATAAACAACTTGTCGTGTAAGCCCTTCGTCTGGATTTTTATTCTATTGAGATGTTTGTATATTAAAAAATCAAATTATATTAAATAGGACTAAATATGATTATAGTACCATTTGATTTGACGTTTACTTGCAAGTATAAATGGTTATAAAAAATTATTAATGATCTGCTGTTTTGAGAAAATATATTGATTTGTTTGAATCGGTTCTACAATTAAAAATAAACTTTTTTATTTCAGTATATAAAAAATGTCTAAAGTTAAGGCAGTAGAAAAATCACTGCTATAAATAAATATATAAGTAGCCAATGACATAGGAGAGGTAGTAACTGATATTTAGCACAAGTTTTTTTTATTGCTAACACCGAACAACCAATGTAGAAATGTTGAAGAGAAAACTAGCCTTAGATTATAAAAAGAAATTGTACACTTCCCTTTTGCAAAATTATTTTATTACTCCTATCTGTTACAATCCAATCTCGTATAATATATTTTTCACAAAATCTATAGTTAGATTTTTCTTCTTCTTTGGTTTCTCTTAACCAGAAATGTTTCTTGTATTTTTGTTCTCGAAATTTGAGGGTAGATAGGCATTGACACGTCAGTTTTAAAACAATATGGAAACTTACATTTATTTGAAGGAATAAAATCTTATAAATCTGAACAACTGTTGTTATAAAGAGTCATCATAACTAGCCACAGTAATTAAAACGCTTTCTTATATAGCGGCAAATCGTGCAACAAAAATCTTCAAGTTCTGATCAACTTTTACTTAAGGTTTTGAGTGTAGGGTCATAGGGGTGATCAAGGATCACGATTCCAACGAAAATATTACTACCCGAAGCATCTGATACCTGAATCCCGCATATATTCAATGTCTGTCAAATTTAAGAAGATTGAATCGAAGAATAGAAAGAAGAGAAAATACAAATACGGGAAAATTGTATCTATTCTATGAAATTGGTTTTGTTTTACAATTAGGAATGTTTTTAAACCAAAGTTTAAAATGCTGGGCAAAAAATTAGTTAATTATTATAAGATATAGCCATGAGCAGAGACAAATAATAGAAACAGACACTCAACGTTACAGGGCTTTAGCTTCTCTTATTTTGCCAGCTTGTCTCAGTGCTGGGTAATAATAGGACTGAATGTAGCGATCCTAGCGTTGAGGGACTCAAACTGGCAAAAGAAGCACAAACATTTTAACCTGGAATCTGATTGTCTGGCTATATCATTTTTCTGTGGCTTAGGGTGAAGGGTGTTTTGTCAGTCGACCTCATTGATCTATATAATATTATAACTGGATGGGCATCTGTAGCTAAAATTTTCGTGCTATCATCTGTACACCATTGTGAAAGAGAGAAGGAATCTTTAAGGAATTTCTTTCTCTCCTACACACATACAAGCAAGATTTTTTGACATAGTTCACTAATTTGTATGAATATCTACGATATATTAATGTATGAGTAGTTAAATGTGTTAGGTACACTAAAAAAGACAACACATTTAGAACAATGTTTAATATTAATAGCCAAAAAGGGAATACACATAAGACAAAAACGCCTCAGGCCATATTCAACTGACTACTTGCACGTATCGACAGGGAGATCAAAACACAAAAGATCCATAAATTTACCATCTCAACACCACCCCATAAATGAATACCTCTGGCAATAAAGACAATTCTTTTTTAACTAATCCCAGATCTTTCACACATCTTTAATCTTTAACCTCAGGGACCACACAAGTCCGAATGCACTAATCCTATAACATATTTACTGTGCATTTTGCTTCTCTTGGACGGAAGTCTCACCTGCTTACCCATAGTACACAGTTCACATGGTTCATCAACTAAATAGTTAAGGCCCATACCCTCTGAAATTTGTCTGAGTTTCTTCAGCCCTTTCAGATTAAGGTGACCAAGTCACCTGTGGCACAAATAAAAACCCTTGGGTTGTGTAAGAAATTGTTTACTTTGCTCGGGGTGGTAACTAGGAGAAGGTGAATCTCCAACTTATTTGAAATACATAAAACTAACGAATGCAAATGGTGAAAACGGAGGACAGTTTTCAGAAACAAATCCTCTGTTTGCACCTGCTCTGCAAAAATTGACCTTTCGTGCTTTTTTAACGTGCACCTCGGGCATTGGACCACTGGAAAGCTGAAAACAGGATTGTCCAACTTTGTTGGCGAGGAGCAGTATGAGATCGCACTTAAGCTTTGAAACCAAAATTCGACACCAACGCTCTACTATGACTTTATAGCTCGAAGTGTCTACCAAACAGGTAATTACTATTAATTTTTAAGAAGAAAAATAATGGCCGTGGTCTCCCACGTGTGCTGGGGGTAGTTTTCATAAGCATTGGAGAAAGTATTAGGTGTTAAAGCTAGAGGGCATTCATCTCCATCGGGGAATATGTGTAGACGATGGGCCCCACGCAACAGCGTGAGAAATCACAGGTCATTCTGAGTGACAAATTAGTAGAGTAAGTAATGAGCGCCAGAACGCAGCATAATTCTTGAATTAACCGATGACAAGCCCTTTGTTGTTCAGACCCCCACACTCAAATCTATATTCTGCTTGAACAAAACATCCATTGGATGAAGCAAAGTGAACATGCTGAGGTTGAACTTTGCGTAAAAGTCTACACAGCCAATTAAGGAATAAAGTTAGGATTTGATGAAGGCTCTATGGCTTGTAGGAAAGCTAGATTTGGTTGGTCATGATCCGGATGTAACCTTTGTGTATCTAAAATGTTACCTAACTTTCCCCTGAGCTGCAAGAAATTACACGCTTCTAGTTTAACAATGACAGTGTATTCCAAAAAAACTTTTTAGAATAACTACCACTTTGATTTGTAAATCACTAGCTGAGTTACCTGACACTAAAATGTTCAAATAAATAAATAAATCAGTCAATACCTACCTAAGGGCGATTTTTAATACGGCTGTTACGAGGCAAGCCTTATGGAAAGTAAGAAAATTGTATAGACCATAAGGAATGCTCAAGGTCAAAATTTCTTGAGCGTCTGGTGCAAATTTTAGCTGCTTGTAAGCCAAAGCTAGATCAACTACACTGAAAATAGAGCCTTGATCTATAAACAAGGAACTCATAACCGGTATAGGAGAGTGTTCATAATTTTTCTGAGGGCTTATTGTCAATTTTAAATCTCCACACACCTGTACAGATTTGTTGACATGGGAACCAATTACTAGAGAAGTGCCCAGGTGTGACTATCGATTTTACAAATAAAGTCACTTAATTCCATTTAATCAAAGACCTCCTTGGCAACATCCCTCAAAGGAATAGGAATTAAGTGAGGGCCATAGAATACTCGAATGGACTTTGAGGACTACATTAAATTTCCATACCCTAAGGGCTAGTCAGTACCTCTTTGAAGTCTGAGGGATTTCTAAGTTATTCATGAGCGTGCCCACCTTATCATCTTGTACTTGCTGCACATAGTTGACGGGAAACATAGCTTTATAACCTAGTAGAGTATTTCTGATCTAGAATATGCCTACTAGTGAGCTTAAGGCACCCCGAACCACTACCACAGGTAACGTAGCAGATTGCCTTTGGTAAAATAATTCGAACAAAGTTCACCCCAACAGATCAATTTTATGCTCAGTTCAACCATGAAGAGGAATAGTACTCACCAGGGGAAGGGGTTTGAAATGTCCAAGGTACGCTAGCTTACGAATAAAACTATCGTTGTTTTATGTGTCAACCTTCATGCATAGAGGTCCACTGTTGACTTCCAGCTAGACACTGGTATGAGATGGTGCCTGAGTACTTTTGACCACCTAAAAATCACTGGATTGAGCCGATTGAACAAGCACTGAAGCGTCTTCCTAATTTTAACCGACACCTCCTTGATGGTGAGAGAGATCTTAGACATACCTAATAAATGTGTCCTTAAAAATGGAAATTTTGACATTGTTTTTTTTTTATGAACAATTATACCTAGCTTGAGACCCATGGCAAACTGTACTTGGTGAAATTTGAGGCTGCTGATTAATAGATCCTGATGCTATTGAGGTTTGAGTCCTTTACTGGACTGGAACTTTTTCTTGAATTTGTTGTTCTTCTGTTGATACGGGTGAACCACTTTGATGAGGTTAGGGTTGTTACTGGGTTCGGCTTGTACAGGAGTCACCGAAGGCCTACTCTAAACCATGTTGAAGGATATTACACTTGCTTGCAATCAGTATTCTAATCAGCTGGTAGTTTAACAGCTCATTGTTGCCTACAACCAATATTGAAAAAAATTATATGCTGTTTTATTAATATTATTTATTCAAATAATATTATAAGTTTTAAAAATGTTGATATATTTGGAAAAATACACATACACAAAATTTGTTTGAATGTGGAACTAAACTTCACCCATTTAAAATACATATGTGAAGATAAGCTTCATTTTCTGGACTGTGTAGAAGTTGTGTAAAATGAGATTTTAAAGGCAGTAGGGGACTAAAAATGATTTAAGTCTTCATTAAAACACGTGGAGATTGTCTATGAATCTTTACATACTGTAGTCTCAAATCATAAAATTTCAACCTTATTTGCTGTTTTTGGTTCTACTGGAATTAATGTTTTGTGAAGTTAACCTCAATTTTCCCATAACCCGTCGTATATACGTTCCTAACTACATATCTTTATGTTTTTACAAAATGCTAGTGTTTATATTTTGTTTCTAATCGTATCGCTGGCATGCCGATCCAAATAAAGTAGTCAAGCTATCCATGACTATCTATCTATTATTTGTTAATTAATATCTAACCTTCACGTTGATATATTCTTAAATACAATTTCTGCCAACAAGTTATAAAGTTATTACCAGACCTATTTGTCTATTTTTGAACAACAAAACTTTTTAATGGTGGCATTTGAATATTTGACTATGTTGTTTTCGTGTTTCAAGGTTCATATATTAAACGATAGTTACTTTTTTTTAAAATTAATGGCCTCTTAGTTAAACAATGGTGAGCTAATTTGTTCAAATACTTAATGAGTATTAACTAAATAGGATTCTTTAAACATTCTACACAACAATTGAATTAATATTCCGCAGCTTTGGTGCCCATGTCACTCTCGCAATAGACTATACACTGCCGATAATATAGAAATCAAGGTTAGAGTTCCGGTGCACAAAGGGTTGTTTTCCCTAAATGATTTTTACCCTTCCTACACGCAAATGTGAATATATATATATATATATGTTTATGTTATTCCACCCTCTTTCAGTGTATGTGTGTGTGTGTATATATATATATATATATATATACATATATACATATACATACATATATACACTGAAAGAGGGTGGAATAACATAAACATTTTCGATGTCATACTATGAAAGATTAAATATTTGTACGATATATACACACACACCATTAATATCAAATTTCCTATATATGCAAAACAGTCTATAAATAATTAAATTTTATTTTTATAAAACTATAGGATAACCAATCTTTTGACGTTCTTAAACTCTTAAAATCCTATACTGAACTAAATAAATGGCTTATAGACTACTTTAGGAAGTGGTTTTAATTTTTTTTTAATTGAATAACATGTAACTTAGTCCCATTTGGTTGAAATTTTCATTTACTAATGAGTGACAGCCAATCACAAAAATTCATTAAATACTGTATGGTTAAAAGATGACAACTGGATTCAAGATTCAGACCTGGGAGCACCAATTAGATTCTCATTTTTCAACTAGGCCTCTTTCAAACCTAACTCACCATAACTTAAGGTTGTGTGTGTAACCTGAATGGGCTGTAAGATATATAGGCTTATGTACCAAACACAAACAATAAACTAAAGGCTACTTTATAAATAGCAATGTTAAGATGAAATATTACTAGGGGATGGTACTCATCTTAAAAGACATAAGATTTTTTTTCTACCCAAAATATCAATATTTTATTATTATTTTTTATAAATGATATATATATATATATATATAGGCTATACAAAGCACCAAATCAGTGTTTAAAATAATTATGATACAAACCTAACTTTTAAACCTTCTATGTAGAGTTATGGTTCCTACCCAACTTGACTCAACCTAACCTTTCATCTGTTAGTAAATTAAAATTTTGAATAATGTTCATCAAATAAACAATTTAATTGCTATATCAGGGCAGTTCCATGAGAAAGCAGACATGGAACTCAAAAGATTAAAATTAGTTAATAGTCAGGTTAACCACCATATCATTGTATAGCTAAAATACTCTGTTTTATGGTCAAGAAACAATTTAATAAAAATAATGTGTTATCAAAGAGTAAATTACTTTCGAACATCAGTCACATAAAGCAAACCCTGTTTGAATTAAAACATTGCTTTTTGTGGTAGTCAAAAATGGTAGGTACATATTTAAGTAATTTAAATTGTGATAAAAACTTGACATTTAGACTAACTAGATAAGTCAGAAGTGATTTACTAAAAATAAATCAAATCCAGGGTGTCCAAACAGTTTTCCCCATACCCGTCAACATGTTGTCATTCTGTTGCCGTTAAAAGGCTAATGGTTGTACTCTGAGAAGAATTTTTTTTTTTCAGAACATTTAAAATTTGTATGCAAACTAGATTTGCTCACAGAAAATTAACTGAAGTTTAAAAAATAATTCAGCAATTTATTAGAGCCATATCAAATGTAACTTCTAATATAATAATGTATAGCTGCCCACACTTGCGGGGTTGAACTCTTCTTATGATAGGTCAGTAACCGTGTCCCAACTATGGCATCCTGCTACCAACTAATAATCAATTATTAAATTATATCAAAGTGGGGAAAAAATGTCAAGGTTATTAAAATAAAGTTTATGTTGTGTTGTAGAGAGTTTAATAGAAATTTGATCAATTTGAATTTTTTTAAAAATAAAATTGTCTTAAAAGAACTAAACCTTGTAATTTGTTACTCGTGGAACTGGCCGTCATAATCACGTTATAATGCATAGAACACGAGTCAACACCAACAATAGTCAATATTTATAGTATTTTTACATTTAATTTTGTGATTTTGATGAGTTTTGTTTTAGTCGTATAGTTATTCAGAATTGTCAAAACTACTAAATTTTAGGATTAATTTATTCCCTTTGCTTGCTCTCTCCTTAAGTAGGCAGGTAAAAATAATAAGTTAACAACAAACCGTAACAAAGTAACAAAAAAAAGTAATTTGATTCAAGATACTTTTATCTAGTAAATTTAAATGTTGTTTGTCTGGACACCAGATGTACAGGAAATAGTTGGAGGTCAGCAGTGTGGATAGGGATAGCGTGTAATGAGGTGGACTGGATAGAACTACCTCAAGATAAAGATAGGGTGTAGTGAGGTGGACTGGATAGCACTAGCTCAAGATAGAGATAGGGTGTAGTGAGGTGGACTGGATAGAACCAGCTCCAGACAGAGATAGGTTGTAATGAGGTGGACTAGATAGAACTAGCTCAAGACAGAGATAGGGTGTAGTGAGGTGGACTGGATAGAACT
>CABEEJ010005057.1:0-16139 GCA_901482245.1 Timema douglasi
TGGCCGAAAGGAAAAATACCGTGGCAGCAAGGATTTACCATGCCAAAATCCTTGCTGCCACGTCCCGTGGCAGCAAGCACTTCCATTATCATTTGAGCTCAATCGACACTTGAGGGGTTTGGTGCAACGAATAAATATAGGTCTGAGAGAGGGGTAATTTCAAAGTTCTCAGCAGGCTGTGAAGGGGGAAAATATACGTTTTTAAATTAAAATTACACATAGAAAACTAAATATCTCATTAAAGTTGATAGCCTTTGTTAAATAATCTTTTAACGAAAAAGGGAGTGGGGGTTTAGTATATAAGTTTCGTTCCCAATAAAAAGTTTAAATACCTACATTATAGCTCAATAATCTGCAGCTATCACTGCAATGACCCACTAGTATATTATGCCTTGGTAAGGAGTGTCTTAACTGCATTGAGCTCTATTGTTATATCTAATATTACTGACCCAACAATTTGGTTCAATATTTAAATCTGCGATACAAGAACCTGGTTCTTTTGAAAAATTGAGGAAATAAACAATTTCGAGAAACGTTACTTTAAATTAAAATTTTACTCTAAGCTATCCCTGTGAGATCTCCAAATTTGAGTGCTAAAGTTTCTATATTTGAAACTGTGTCGCGAGCACACTTGGTGGGGATTGAAGTAATAGGTGCCTATGACAAACCTACCTTGATGTGGAAATTGAGATAAAATTAACTTTGAATTTACATTACACATAAAAAAAGTCCTCTAAAATTGCCAGACTTAACGAGCTACATTTGAAATTGTGTTATAAGCACACTAAATGGGGATTATAATAATAGCTGCCTACTCAAACCTACATAGTTTAGAAACCGGGTTCTTCTGAAAATTAACTTTGAATTTACATCACATATGGACTTATCACTCTAAAATCACTAAGTTTAAGGTGCCACAGTTTCTATGTTTGATATTGTGAGACAAGCACACTTGATTGGTATTGTAATACTTGATCGCTACATCAATCCTACATATATATGGAACCAGGGTCCTAAGGAAATTTTTAAAAGATCAACTTTGAATTTACATCACTTACACATAAAAATAGCATTATAGATCACGATTTTTAAGGTGCCAAAGTGTTCATATTACAAATTGTGACACGAATTAATTTTTTCATATTTTCCAGAAAAACCAGGATCCAAATATATGAAGGATTGTTGTAGAAACCTATTAATACAATTCCCATCAGTTGTGCTCGTGCCTCAATTTCAAATATTTAAACTGTGGTACCTTGAATTTGACACTCGTAGAGGGATAGTTAAATGTGTAATGTAAATTTAAAGTTAATTTTTCAAAATTTTTAGAAGAACCGGGCTTCAAATCTATGATGACTATGAGACTTTATAGAACTATACCTGTACTCTAGCTCTATCTATGATTCTTTTTAGAACTAAGCTCGTGTCTAGTTTAAAATGTTTTAGTATGTTGGCGTATTGTGTGTGTGGAGTTTTTCAGCTCACTGAATATCTACAAAAATGACAAATAAATAAACAGAAGTAAAGACTTGAAGGTAAATGCTTGGTGTTGCTATTTTATTGGTTCCATACTACGTAATTTGACAAAAGAGTTAAAAGGCATAAAAGAGACTACAGAACAGGCTATATTTAATAATTCAAAATAGTACTGTTCAGATCTTTGACATTAATTTTGTAATCAAAAACCTCTTTGACAAAATTATATACAGATATGGTCTCTAGTGTGATCTGAGGGCAGGGCGGGATTCTTAATTTTTTTCTTTGTTAAATCAGAAATTCTTAGAAAACCCACATAAGTTAGTTGGTATTTTAAAGCATGAATCCCATTGATAGTTACCTAATCAAGGTTATTATTTATTCAAACAGAAAGGTTAGGTTAAGCTATGTTGGTTAGTTTTATTCAAAACAGTAATATTTTGTGTCAAAATATATTATGACATGCTAAAATATTGCCTATGAAGTTTAGATGTTTGGAAATCTGCTCATGTGCAGTGTATTTGCTTAAAATAGGTTTGTTGGATGGTGTTCAAAGTATTTTTATTAATTATAATAAAACAATGGTTAATCATTTACAAAATTCAGCTATGTTACTTAAAAAAAGAAAAATGTAGTACTTAAGGATGCTTTATGCATATTAATAAATTGGGCCTATGTAAAATCACCATTGGGCTGTTGTAGGAAAGTTTGAATAATCCAAGGAACAGCTTATGGCGGAACATTAACATTAGGTGAGTTTTAGAATATACTATTTTATGGTTTGGAATTTTTTGAGAAGGTTTGATTTGTTATAATTGGAAACCTTAGGCTCTTGTTTATATAGCTGCCTGAAAAAAAATGTTAACACTGACAAAAATAATCCCACCTTCACTCAATACTACCCTCAAAATATTCCTATGTATCTGGAAGGTGGGAGGAAACCCCACAAAGAAATATATTATGCCTATTTAAAAATGTTTCAACTTAGACTTATAATAATTTTACTCTAGAGGTTTATTATGCTTACACCTTTTAGAAAAAAAATTTATCATGAAAATATTTTTACCATAGAGCATTAATAACTACAGTAAAAACATTAAAACATTTGACAAATTGATAAAATAGTGATTGGCTTCATCTGATAACATAATTAGTATTTGCCTACTCCACGATATATATATTTTTTAAAATTATATTCTTCAACAGTGTTGAAACACTTTGACCTCTGAACTAGCATAGAAGTCAATCCACATTTAAACATAGCCATATAATATTCATAAACTAGACTAAATCCAAACACCTCTTATTTTTTTATTAAAATCTATATCATATATATTCACATGGGTGGAACGACAAAGCTCAACTAAGTAAGATTACAACACGCTTACAGTAGGGGCAACTTAATAAACCAGCCTATAGTCATTAAATCACATGGCCAAGTCAAAATACTATAGTAATACCCAAAAACAAACATTTAATTTCATTAATATAATTTTAATATAATGTATATATTAAAATCTATATCATATATGTTCATGTGAGTGGAACACTGAAGCTCAACTAAGTAAAATGGTTACAGTAGGGGCAACTTAATAAACTAGCATGTAGTCATTAAATCACATGGCCAAGTCAAAATTCTATAGTAATACATGAAAACAAACATTTAATTTCATTAATATAATTGGTTTTAAGATAGTCCTATAGGTCTGTATGTTCAGAATTATAAACTAACTCTAAACTCTAATCTTTTATGTTTAGAACAATGAAAGTTTTGGTGGTGTTGGTATGGGTACTAAAAACTATATTGTTAAGTATTCAATACATTAATATTTGATGTTAAAAAGTAATACTTTCAATTAATAAATATATTTATTTTGTTTAATTTCAGGATCTCACAATGGCTGCCTTGGACGAAACTCAAAATGGCATGTTAGTCACATTCTACAGTGCTTTGTCCTGTATTTATTTCCCAATCATCATCAGTATCCTCTACTTCACTGATTATTTGTATATAATAGGAAATAACTCTTTCCTTCCAATTCTTTGTTTATTTGCTGTTGCAGAGTGTATTAAATATCTAGTTGGAAATTATCGTTTTGTGCGAAAAGACCTACCGATTGGCAGACGACAAGACGATAGACATGGGAAGAAAGGGAGTATAAGGAATCGAGTACGTGAGTTTTTCAAGAGTGGAGCAACGTTGGTGGCAATGTCGGCTGTGTATTTCTGCATTGCCATTTTGTTTGGCGCTGAGGCATTTAGCAAGCACGAAGAAACATACATGCTAAGCTTGCTGTTGTGCGTCTTAACAATATTTCCAGCATGCTTGAACGTAGGTGCACACTCTGTCCTCAGTTTGCTGTTGGGTATACGGCCAACACCAGACCTCTTGGGGGTTATGTTGGTGCGCAATATGCAGTTCACGTTGTTTGGTACATGGCTGGGTGCATTTGTTATCCCTTTGGATTGGGACCGGCCATGGCAAGCATGGCCCGTGCCATGCTCGGTAGGAGCTCTTCTTGGACACACAGCATCCAACCTTATTATGCTTATCACCATGGTACCCAAATTGTCAACAACTTACTCTAGAGACATAAAACTTGGCAGAAAAGACTGGTGATTTTAATTGCAGCCATTCTTCTTATTTAAAATAATAAACTTGAAATGACAAACATTAAGTCTGAAAAAAAATTAATTTATTCAAAATACTTTGTGATTAAAGTAGATTGGCTAAAATAATGAAAGCTAGAAAAAGTCTACTCTTATTAAATTCTTTAAGATCAAAATATTTTATTTGTTCTTTGATTCCTATTTTATATTTAACAATGAAACTACCCTATCTTACTCTATTTTCACAAAATTGTCATCCATGAGTTATTTTTTGGAAATGTCACTTGTTGCTATAGCAATTTAACATTTATTTATTTAGATCTAGGACCATTTACTGTGCCAATATTGGTAGTCATGTTTGTCATGATAACATTTTGTTCTAATGCCTTCTGCTATGCTTCCTTTTTGATAAGTTCATATTCATTTTTGGTTGATAAAGTGTTTGAATCTAGTTGAGTTGTAATGTTCGCTAAGCACAAAGACTAAGTATTTCATAAACCTGTGGTAGCAAGCACATTTTCAGTTTATAGGTTATGTTTTAACTAAACCAACCTCCGTAATATCGGCGTGCATCAAGAATTGACCTAAACTTTAACCTATAGACAGCCATGTCAAACTCATTGTATTACAGGCCAGATAATAAAAGTTGCATTATGTTGAGGGCTGCATTTATAAATAAGTAAGATAAGACTTTTTAGGATTATTTTAAATACTTTATGCTGTCTGATAAGTTAAATGATATTTTTATGTTCACATCCTACATAAATCTAAATGGTATGCTTAAAATTAAAATTATTCTTTTAGTTATAAAGTCACGCTGCCCACAACCTATGATGCCACGTGTTAGCAGCAAGTTGCCTGATTGTTTTTACCATGATACCACGGACAAAGTTAACGTTAGCCATCTAGTTAAAGTTTAATATTGCATGTGAGTGCATTATACCTATATACACATTATATAATAGTCAACTATTTATCAAAGGACTTTTGTGGTAAAAAAAGTCTCTAAAAAGTCACTAATTTTTGTTTCTCCAACTCAATAGACACCCTGATAATATGTTATATTCATACATAATCAAACATCAAAAAGATAAAATAAAAATTAAACATAAAATCATACATTCTTAATTGTTAGGCCTACACACTATATTATTTTTAGTGGACCCTTGGTATCATTTTCCTAACAGAAAATCATCAAAATCTGGTATTTTAATGTCTTTTGCTGACCTAATTTTCAAAATCTAGGATAGATGCTGGTCAGTTAATCTTCACCTCTTGGAAGTTTTTGTTTCATGAAATAAAACATAAATATGTGCTCCTGGACATATACTCCATTCACGGTAGGAATTACTCTCTGAAACGTCTTTTTTCCTACCAATATCCTACTATATAATATATTTCTGGTAGGGAAAAAAGGCCTTTCAGAAAATAATTCCTACGGTGAATGGACTTTAGCTAGTATACACATGTAGCAAAAGATAGCACTCAGGGAAACTGATCTGTAGATTAATAGTTGTAAAAACCTGGAATTCCAACTTAGTCTTCACTTAAATACAACAATATTTTAGTTCCCATTTATCTTAAAAACAAAGATGTTTTTCTTTAATAGATCTTGTTTTATTCATACTGTTTATCATAATATACTGGTTTAACTAAAGACAAATAAAACACAAAATTCACAGACTACAATTCTCCTCATACATGCTGATCATTCAACTAACACGGATTTTGTCACTATGGTACAATATTAAAAGAAGCAGGAAATGAAATATTGGTGTAGTGATCACTGCACACTCTTGATTGCAGAAGCTGCCACGACTGTGTCATTAACAAAATATCAGTAGGTGGTAATATGGTGGTCAAGTATGTGGCCAGTAACAGACCCAAGATGGGATTTCATATTCATAACCTTTGCTCTCATGTTTTTATAAAAAATATTTGCTATAGAGCCACTACTTGGGGTGGCAGCCTTATCTGTATAGAGGATGATAAGGCTACTAGCTTAAAGAGAGACAGAAATTACAATACAATAACATCACATAGGTAGGGATTCTCAATAGTGTATCCGAACCATAAATGCCTCTAAATGAAATGTCAAATGTGTATGACTGTTGAAAGTTGTCAGTCAATAATTCCAGTGACAAATATTAATTTGATTTATATAATTTTTTTAATTTTAATTTTTAATGGTTAGAGTGTCTGCTCTAAAAGATATATACTACAAAGAGCCATATTGGTCACCATGAATTATGAAGAAAAATATTGCATTCCTTTATTTAATGGTTCCAACTTGTATATAACGAAAACCCGTGAAAATGAACCAAATATTTCCGTCCCGTTACATTTACTATGTGAAACAGCCTGTATAAAACTGAAACCTCCTTAACGTGGAAACGGAATTTTACAACAAGGGAAATGTCGACTCGCTAAGAAAATAACCGCTAGAAATGCTGCAGCATGACAGATTCGTCCTGAGACTGTTCGTAAATGCCTTCAAAAGCAGGCTTTTGAAATATTGAGAAGGCTGATGATGTTGAGGACAGCCAACCCCTACAAAAACTTGTTGCCCTGTTGAGAAGAGGACACCTGGACATCAATGCTAAGGCTGTTCTTTCTTTTGACAAGCATCTCCGCACCGAAGTGTAGAGTGTGACGTCACACTCTACATATTACCCGCCTGGTTGAACTGTGAACCCGCCGTGTTGACGATAGAGGGCAGGTCAGTTAACTGTGTTTCCTCTAACGTCCGCGCGGGCGTAACGGGAGTTCAACCCTCCCCCCTATTGTTTTTAAAATAGCACTATCAACTCAGACTGGACCCATTACTGTCAGAACAGTTGCCTCAGTTCTATCAAGGGACACAGTCCTGCTCAAGATTGCAGTGTACTATCATTCAATGTAATGTAACTCGTACTTCAGGTGTTGCTGAACTGTTCAGGATGTTAAGTGTGAAATAAAAATAATGAAACAAACAAGTACTGGTTTTGTTGAAGTTCCACGAATTAAACTAAAAGAGGTTTTAAAAAGAGGTTTCAGAAGAAAGGGTTGAAAAAGCAGCGGATCTGGTACAGAGTGACCCAGCTGACCAAGAAAATTATAGTGTAAACATTGATGAAGAGAGTTACAGCAGACAAACTATGGAGTATTTGAAGATCAAGACCTATTATGAGTCTGTGTGTGCAGTGAGTGAGTACTTTGAGGAATTTGCTGTATTCAAAAACTTTCCGAAGCTAATAGCGTTACTGCAGGAAGCTATGGAGGAGATTCAGAAGGCTGTTATCCAGAAGACACAAAACAGCCTACTTTGATGGACATGTGGCAGAACTAGGTTGGAACTAAAGGACTACTGTACATGATAATGAAGAAATGTACTAATGACTTTTGTTTATAATCTATATTATATTTTTACTGGATATAAAATTGTCTACCCCAGTTAATTATAATTTTGTACTACTGCAGCATTAAAAAAAAAAAAACTTAATTCACCTGTATAAAACAAAAACCTGCCAAAACGAAATTTTGTTTGGGTCCCATTGAGTTCCGTTTTAGACAGGTTTTACTGTATATCTTTTAAACCCAAGATTGTGTTGTGTTGACCACTAGGCTAAATCTAAAGTTTTAAGATTTTCTATAGTATTCGATAAAACTTTGTGAAGTGTAAATACAAAAATTAGCCAGTATTTATCAGTGTTCAATAAATAAATACTAGGCAAAAACTTCAAGTGATTAGCTCATACCCACACGTGAAACCAAGATATTTGAATGGTTATGTGGCATTAGCTCTGAATGTAGAAAGCTCTCTCGATGATTTTCCTAAAGATTTCTCTGATGAGAGGAACTGGTGACTAGCTGCAGAAGAGGAAATGAATTCCCTCATGATAAATGACACCTGAATCAACTCCACTACTCACCTGGTAGGAAGGCCATGTCCTATCACAGGGTTTTCAGCATCAAGGGAGATAAGAATGGAAATAAGCATTGTTATAAGGCATGGCTGGGTAAAAGGTTTCAACTACACTGAGACCTATGCCCCTGTAGGACGTATGACTACTGTGAGAACAATGATAGTCATCAAATGAGAAGATTTACATGCATTGTACATATGTAGATGTAAAGAACACATTTTTTCCACAGAAACTTATCCAGGGAAGTCTAAATGCTGAAACCCCCTGGTTTTTCATTTTTTTTAAACTCAAGAAACCATTATATGGTCCCAAGAAGGCACCCATAAGTTGGAAAAAGTGCCTTGCCACTTTACTTGGATCACTTTGTTTTAAACCATTCCAGAATGACCTATGTCTGTACCTATAAGTCGTTCATGAGCTAAGTTTACCTAGATGACAGCTCAAAATGTTACTAGAAGTAATCCCTAATATATCACTACGCCAACATCTGACATCTATCACTTTGGATGACTGTCATGAAAACAGATGGTAATATATTAATGTGATAGTTAACCACAGTAATTTAGGTCAATATTATTTATATATTTATTTACGGTCGGACACAAAGTTTATTTATAGTTTTATTCCCCTTAAAAAAATATTAACACTTTCACAAAAACTCCAACGAACATTGCTTCAAGATGGCGACTGAGGAATTTAAACCATGTGGTTGAACACAACAGTAAACAAGTGTCTTACAATGATGCAGACACGCAGTTGATGAAAATATTTTATTCAGTTAAATATTTCAAAATATGATAAAATAATCATAAAATCATTTATTGTATGTAAAAAAATGACAATTTTCTCTTTTCCAAGTAAATATGATGCCTGTATTAAAAGGTATTGATGTGTGCACTATATTACACAAAATCAATAACGTTCCAAAATGAAAAATAAGTACTTTTAATTATGTTTAAAATATTGTTTTGAGTTGGATAAAAAGAAATTATTTAAAAATATGAAATACTATAAGAAAACTTGAGTTTAAATTATTTTAAATGTAATATATAACAGGTAATTAAAGATCTTTACATTTATAACAAAACTGTGATCTTTTATAAGTGTTGGCAACCCAAAACCTAAACATATAATTTTCGAACTGTCATCCAGGTAAAAATCTATTGTGAACGGTATATACATGTTTTTGGTGATACCATGGTCTGCCTCATCTTTGTCGGTGATTTGACCATCAGCATTACTCATGTACAGCCTCTCGGCAAGATCAAAGCAGCAGATATTTCATGTCGAATCTAGCACAGGCTAGATTTGACATACAAGATCTAGATAATTAACACTTTTTATTGGAATGAAACTTGAATAAAAATTGATGGTATTTAGACCTATGTAAGTCAACTGTCTTAAATCAAAAAAACTTTTATGCATATTCAACATGTAAAATTGCAAAATCACTGAAACACCAATGGACCCTAAACCCCCTATTGATGATGGAGGATCAACTTATTTAGTTGTATAAAGCTGTATAGAAAGCTTATAGGCAGTTTGATGCACTTAATGTTATACACCAGACCTGCCCGAGTTTTTGTCAATTATTTCAGCAGGTTTCAAAGTTGTGCAACCAACACTCACTAGGAGCCTCAAACGTGTATTCTTCACTCTTTACAAGGAACTTTACAACTAGCTTTCCAATTTCTTAAAGAAGACAGAACACCCCTAATATATCATATGCAGATTAGGTTAACAGTGTCAGTCGCAAGTCAAAATCCGGATTTCCTCTGAAACTGGTTCAACTGCATCCTAGAGCCTAGACGACTAGAAAGCAGCCTATTTATTGCCTTGGTATCTGAGACAAAATTTCTTTCTTTCTAATGCCTGTGGCTACACAATCTACTACTATAACTGGGAACTAACCCCAAAGTGATCACCATTTATGAGGACACCTAGTCTGCCATCAAGTTTCTTGAAAAGTGGGAACACAAAAGATTGAAACACATAGATTTAAGTAAAATTTTGTACGGGAATTAGTGTGTGATAAAGTTGTAAAAATTGAATATATCCTGAGTGAATTTCATATTACTTGCATTTCACCCAAAAGTTAAAATTTTAAACAATTATGTAAATGGCTTGGATTGAATTAATCATAAAATAGTTCAAGATATTTTAGATCAATATTTTGTATTCCTAAGTATCTTAAATGAGGCAAAGTGTTGGAATAGCAATTTAACATTTATACATTTAGATCTAGACACATTATCTGTGCCAATGTTGAGAAATTCATTTTTGTCACCATGACATATCTTTTCTTTTCTGCAATGCTTATTTTTGAGTTCATATTCATTTTTAGTTAGTCAAGTGTTTGAATCCAGTTTAATTGTAATGTATGCTAACACAAAGACTAAGTATTCCATGAACTTAGCATGTTTTCTTCACTTCGATAAAATGAATGTTTGATTATTTTATGACATGTGTAAATCATTATTGGCTCATATTGTATGAAGTTGTAGAATTAAAATAATTGCAAAGTATTAATCTTAATTCTAAAACCTTATCTGCAAAAACATGGTGTCTACTAAACTTGACCAATTAAATCCCTGACCTTTTCCCCGATTTCCCCTGATCATTTCCTAAAATTCCCGAATAAAAAAGTATGTCACATCCTTCTAAATCGCCGCCCCCCTCCCCCCTCGTGTTTCTATTAATCTTTTTTTTATAATAATAATTTAATAAGTTTTAAAATTTGAATTAAAAGTGTTTACTAGAAATTAAAAATATATTATACAGCTACAAACAAAAAAATGACATAATTTACTGATAATTGTATTTCATTTTTTGAGTAAAATATCATTTTCCCGGATTTTTATTGTGATTTACCGAATTCCCGCCTTATTCCCGTTTTTTCCCGATCACTTCAAATTCCCGTTTTCCCGGATGGTAGACACCCTGAAAAAGATATTAAACTAAAAATGTTTCAAAAGCCTATTTGAATAAATACTTGTAAATAAAGAAAACTTTAAAAAAAGACCTCAGCTGGTTTTATTTTTTTATGAGTATTTAGTAACAATAACAATGTTGTTATACCATTGGTATTAAGTTGTAGGTGTAGAACTGCTTTATCCAAAATGATTAAGGTGCAAAACGGGTAGTAAATAAAAAACATGGATATGGGTAGACTTATATTTGATCGGAAAAACCTAGTGACAATATCAATTAAAATGTTAAGCCTCTTCCCTGGAAACATTTATTGTGGATTCACATGTTCACCGTAAAACTAGTGCAGAACAAACTCGGTCTTGTGACGAGCTCTAAACCAATCACAATATTTCAACTTAATTGGTGCAAGCTGTTCTACTGAAGTTAAACTATTCTCAACTTTGTCTGCTCTGCTCGAGATGTTAGGCAGAGGAGAACCAACCATCTCAAATTAGTGCACATGCGCATTTGTCAACGCATGCACTCTACAGCAGACAACTTTGTTAGCCGTTGTTAGATTTGAAATAATAACCCGTTAATGTAAAATGTGTTTTATGATGTATTAGATTGTACCACGACACAGCATTATAATTTGTCAACATCAATAGAAAGAATGATCTAAAATGTAGGTTTATCCACTAGAAAATAAAATATGTTAATATTCAGCCATTTTAAAACATTGCAATGCATCATGGGTCAACTTAAAATGTGTGAATTAATGCGCAGATTCTTTCTATTTTCCGGCGAACGTGTAGATCAAGCTTTAGTTTGTTTATGGACATCTGCATAGTTTGGAATTGATACTAGAATATTGTGTGTGTTATTTGTTGAGTCTGAAATTATTAACATTCTAGTTTGATATATTATCACAAGAATCAGTTGGAAGGTACCAGTAATGGTTAAAATTAGCCAAATGTTTAGTCCTCTAATGGAAGTTAGTAATAATTATTCCCTCCACCCTTTCCCCTGTGCATAAACCCGTTTTTATTGTTTTGCAAAATTACTTTATTTGGGATTATTAAGGATCTATTCAATTTTTAATGTAATTAAAATTGATTAATAATGATTACATGAACAATCTAAAAACTTTATTTGGTGTATATATTATATTTTACACTTTTTAATCAACTAATTAATTTGGTTTTTTATGTAACAAAGATCTAAAATTTGACTGGAGAAGTGTAATGTGTCATTTCAAACATAGAAAAACTCGCGTCAATGGCCAATTGGTCTCACTGTTTGACTGGCCCAGTGATGACGGGGTGGGGAATCAGGGTTCAAATTCCGGTGGTAATTATAATGTATGCATATAATCTGAACAGGTAGCAAGACGCGGCGATAAAAAGATAAACACCAACAATAAGAATATATACAAAGTTCAACATTCTCTTTTTTCATGTCTAAATGGTCTGCAAAGTGGAAACAGCGCTCGAGGTATTCTGTAATAGGGTTGTTGTTGCCTATTGAAAGAGAACGTTCTTCCAAGAAATAGGAAGTGGATGGCACAAAGGGTAGATGAGTGAATAAAAGTTTTCTCACCATTAACCAGGCTAGAATATAGTGTGTTTGAGTGAAACATTTAACTGCTACCTTAAAAATAAAAACACACGACTGCGAATCCTCATGATGTGTATGACTGTTGCATGACCAGAAACTTTGCGTGTGGGTTGCGCTATCTAGACGGCATATTGTTGGCCCCTTTATTCTTTGAAGAAACAGTGAACAGTGACAGCTCTACAGTTTCATCGTCCAACTCGAAGAAGTCACCTACTCTTGGTTTCAACAAGATGGTGCTACTGTGCACACATCTAACAACTCTATGAAACTTTTGAATGAGATTTTCAGAGAAAAGGTCATGTCTAAAAATTTATGAACCCCTCGCTCACAGAATCTTATTCCCAGACTTTTTATGTGGGGAGCAGCAAAATCAGCACATCATGATCGCCCCTGCATGCTTAATAACTTATAAATTGCATACACAAGAAACATCTCTCAAACATTACAAGTGCCGCATTCTGTAGCCTATGTGCACAGCAACCTTCTGAACACACTGTAATATATGTGATAATTATTCATGGATCATGCTAAATATACAAATCTCAACAATTACACTTGTTAATCACATTTAAATAGCAATAGCTTCCAGTGTATACGCGTGTCCAGCTTTCTACTTCAGTATGTGGGTGCTATAAAACACCTGGAGGTCTCCAGAGAAGTGAAGTGAAGTTTACTATGAATTTGTTATTTATTTACATTCACACATTTATAGTAGATAAGTATATTCTGTGTATTTTAGAGAAAAAAAAATCAGAAAATTAATGTGTTGCATTCAATTTAAAAAAATCTCTTTAATGTCAAGGTTAGTGGCTGTCTTAAAATGTTCAACACACACAAAACACTAATAATTGTGCTTAAAAAACACTAAATTGTTTCAAGGGCCTACAGAATAATCCATCTAAAATAAAATCTCACCTCCTTCACTTAAAAATAAATAATACAGCAATGTACAAATAAATTAAATATGTACAACCTGAAGAGGTAGTGAGATGCAGAGACAATTTTTTTTTTCCGAGTTCTATGATACAATTCAGTATTAGTACTTGCCACCCACAATGTAAAACTAGTACACTCAATAAAACAGGATGAGGGTGAATTTAATAGAAATTTGCCCGAAGAATGGATAATCATGTGTTAAAGATCAAACACTTTGTCTACTGAGTAAGCAATATTGCCCTAAAAGGTAATGGTTTCTAACACCACCCTCTTCCATGAGATATATATTAACATAGAAAACCAATCAAAAAATCCACTAGCATCAGTGTGTTGGGATGATGGAAAAGGTGCTAAATCATGTTTTAAATACCTTCAAGAATGACACTTTAGACGCAATGAACGCAGGTAAGGTTTTATGTGAAAAAATAAATGTGCCTAAGGCTGTCAGTTATGTGTTTTTAAAAATCTAAATAAAGATACAAAACTAAAAGTTAAAAAACATTTCTTGTATATTCTATTTTTTTTAAAAATTGACAAAACATTTCACACTACCCTCTCTAGCGTGTATGATGTCTTTGTCAGCCACTTGTGAAGTGAGTGAGACGTAATCAATAATTTGTAATGCATTTACAGGCTTGAACCATTTCACTAGAAAACCCTATGGAAGGGTTTCATTAAATGATAAACCACACTTCAGAAGTTAATGATCTCTCTAATGATGAGCATGAATAATGGTAATCATAATACTCACAAATATACTGTTAGTAAATAATTTCCAACAGTTGTATTTAAAATAACCCAACATTTATTATAATGATTATTGTATAACTTTTATCAAAACATATTATATAACAGATTACAAATCCACATTTTAATTTTTTACAGTCTTAAGATAATTTACATAATATATTTTTCTTATTCATCTTGTATATTAGGCTGAAATGGCTGTATATTGTATGCAAGATTGGAATGAAACCCATTTACCACCTCTCCTTACACACTCAAATAACCAGCTAATAATTTGCTCAGATTTATTTCCAATGCACTATTTAAAAAAATTTGTTGAACAAGAAGTCATGAAAGCACTGGTGTGTTTCATAATTAAGATAAGACACTAAAGAATCATTATAAAATATAATTGGAAGGGCTTCATTTAAAGCGTTTGAGTTCCAACAAAAGTCAAAAGATGGCATTTATTTTTAAATACCACAAGTCATTTACTATTATGGTTCAAAGTAAGAGGGATAACCTAAATACTTCATCCAAATATTACTAAAAATAACAAATAGTAAAAGTTGAGATAAATAATTAAAAACTAGTTTCACAATCAAAGGTAGCTTCTTAGGCTCAAAGTACATTAGCTCTAAATGGGGCTGAGCCAATCAGCTAATTTGATGATCACCTATGCCTCATTTGGTTTATTATCATTACTACAAAGGTATTGTGTTGTGCATTTCAAACTCCTTCCTGAAAGAATGAAATCTAGGTCGAGGGGTTGGGCAGGAAAACATGATTTTGTTTCTATTGTGCCGGGGGTTTGGGGTTCAATACCCGGTCCCGGCACAGATTTATCTGATTACCAAACCCTTCCTTCACCTCTGACAAGACGCGTATTAATCACAACTTGTGAATGTGGGGAATGACAGGCCTCCACTGTGGTTCGGATTCCCCGTTAAACTGTAGGTCCTCCATTTCATCTCACAATCACCCTACCATTACACATTAGCGCGAGTAAAACCCGAACGGGTAGTAAGACGCGGTGCTAATAATAATAATAATAATCTTGTTTATATGACTCTTTCCTGTTCTTCTTCCATAAATAACAAAACATACTTCAAAAAGTTAAAAAAAAGTTTTCTTTAAAGAGATAAAGGTAATATATTCAAGATTGTTATTTATTTTGTTCAATATTGTAGGCTTGCTTATACAAGTATACATTAAAAAGTTGAAGTTAACAGAAATATGATTAACTTTAACACTGGGCCTACCACATTCCAACTAACTTCACTTTTATAGTAATGGTTTGTGAAAATTGTACATAAAAGATTTTAAATTGTTATTAAGAAAATTTAGCAATTTTACAGTAAATGGAATAAACTGAAATCAATGTATGCTGTGGCCACTGTTCGGGTAATATTAACTCATTATTCTTGAAAAAGAGATAAACCCAATTTGACAATATCACAATTCACTATCAGTAAGCACTAGGTAGGAGAACATACAGAGTATTAAGTGTACAAGGGATATACATTTGGTAGAACCTTTGTGACAGATACAAAAAGCTGAACTGGGAGCATAAATTATTAATAATTCACAGTAATAATAATTGAAAAGTGGTAACAAAAAACTAGCAGAGTTATTCATAGGCCAAAGGTTCTGTTTTATCATTAACAAAGATAATATGTCGCACTCTTGACATGTTTGAATCCTAAAAATAGTTATCTGCCCAAGTGCTAAGCTTAATTGATTGCAACATGATTGGCGATCGGCATTGACCTATCCCTAATTATAAACTCACCTTAGACTGTTACCACCAGCACGAGTATATTATTTTACATCCATAAGTTTCTAGCCTATGGTCTGGGTGTTTTTTATCAGTCATATTCTTCCACTACTGGCTGGCTAGGCCTCTCATAGCTTCAAATGCCTTATAATCTATCTCAAAACTAGGACATACACAACATC
>CABEEJ010005057.1:16150-40784 GCA_901482245.1 Timema douglasi
CCCCCCCCAATGTGAAAGGGTAACCCCATATTTTCATCAATGATACATTTTTGGTCATGCTCAGAATCTAACCTGGGATCACTTAGATCAGTAAGCAGACAGGCCGAGTGAGCTAAGGTGTCGGACCCCAGCACTGGTATCAATTATGTTAATTTGTTTATTAGATATTTTTTCACCCTACAAATTTAAATTATAAGTACTAGATATATTATTTTGAATAAATAACTAGCTCTACATGTGCTTGGCTCAGACCTGGGACGCCAAAGTTTGAATAGCAGATAGTTAACACTAACTTACTACATCCACCCTGATAGGTAGAAAATTACACTTTGTCCTAACATTAAAAGTTGCACAAGAGTGCAACCACGCAAGATAGGCTTGTTAACTTTTAGGATAAACAAAGTGTACAAATATATATTAGGATGACAGGCTTTTTTGTTGAGAGTTTTAAAATTATGAGATTTTTCAATGCCAGTTGTTAGTATTGTTTTATAATTTTTTTGAAAGTTTTATATGTTTCAATACCATTTGCATCTAAGACTTTTGTTCAACAATTCTTTTTTAAAGAGAATTTATGAAAAATGTGACTGTGAGGATACTCAAAAAGTTCTGAAATATTTGAAAGACTTTCCCAAAGAAAACTGAACTACTAAAAAGTATNATTAAATTTGTTTTAGAGCTCTAATACTTCCTATTGATGGTTCAGAACTAACCAAAATTATAGAATGGAATTAACAACCAGGCCCCAGACCAGTAGTTTAACACTTAACTGAATGAATTAATGTTATAATTAATGAATTATAAGAAAGGATGTTACGGTTTTGTTACTATCTGTATTTGATGTTATTCTATTATACTTATATTTCCTCTTATGTTCATAGATATTCCAAGATTTGGATTTGAAAATCAAAGATAAATTGGTGATTCAGAATCGTAAAATAGTGGGTTTGATATATTTCTATTGAGAATAGTGTTTTGACCAATTTTTACTGTGTTCCCCAGCATATTTCCGTGAAATCACATCAAATATCGTCGTTTTAAACCTTGGTGCTAAAGAAATATTAGAGGGAGAATCCACATTTTCCAAATCCGAAACTTCATTAAAAAAATGAATCCCCAATTTGAACTAAAACCATGGTAAATAACTTTAACAGGTAAGTTTTTATTACTGTTAAGATTTTTTTCTTTCACTTCCAATTTTATTAATACTTTTGGTTATTCATTCTATCATCCAGTTAAATGGTAAATTAAACACCAGAAAAGCATTTTGATATTTATCTTAAAACTAAGTTAAGCTAACTGCCACTAAGCTTTAATAAACCTGTATATATATATTTTTTTAGTAAAAATTTGCAAAATCTCCATTATTCTTCAGGATTCAAGGGGTTTAACGCTTCAAAGAGCCTGTCCCTAAAAATATACATACTACAGTTTGCCAGATCAAACCTTTTCTTATTTATTATTTAATGAACACAACCATTTTAAATGTCCGAAACAGTAGGGTTTCACTCAGTTTTTCTTCAGTAGTTCACAACAGCTCGAATGCTAAAAGATAAACAAAAATTAAAATTTTACTGACACAATAAATTAAGCATTGCTGGCACATGGTTTTAATCGATATTTAGCACACCTCGTTAATGTAAAACTATTAAATAATTATTTGTAATGAATAACATTTCATTTAACAAGAGAATGGTGAAAAGAGAAATAAAAAAAAATCTATTCACAACTTTTTACTGCAGATACAACAGTTTTAAAGAAAATAATTTTAAAATGTTTTGTGAGAATGCTTTATTTATAGTTTTACCTCCACATACAAACTTAAAAGAGTAATAATGTGTTTGCTATATCGAAAAGTTTTAGAATATGAAATAATGTTTTGTCATATTTCAAGTTTTAAAATAAGGGTTTTAACTTTTAATTAATGAACGATCGCATATTTTCAGGGCTCTTTTTATACTAAAGAATATGGGTATACTGTTTTCTTTTAAAATACGGTGTGAACGCAAACAATAATTATAATAACTGATTAAAAAGATTTTTGATGAACTCCAAATCTGAGCCATGAATTCAGAAGGTTCAATGTCTCGATTTCTCTTTGATTTGCCTATTCAGAAACACAACCAATATCTAACACATTTTGTTGGATTGACCTGACATAAGAAGGGGCCCAAAACCTTAACTAATTTAACATTTTAATTCATAATAACACTAGTGTTGCCATTAAATCTATAGGGTATCCACCGTAAGAGAGACGGTATTTGAAAGCTAGCAGAAGGTTATTTACTGCAGATATTGGCAAGTCACTAATGTCAACCTATTCGGAAAGATTATTATTTGCTTACTAATACTTTATCATCAATAAAAAGTATTATTATCACACGAGTCTAATAGTAATTCCCTAAGGATTAGTGTGTGGGTGGCGTTTTAGTGACTTATTGAAAGAATAAAATATATTAATAAAGCTATTATCCATTTAGTTTTACGTTTGTGGCAACTAGAAATAAAAGTATAATATTCACACTTATCTTGCTACAAATGTCCAACAAAATAATGATTCAAACTGAAGTCAAAACTTATTTACTTGAAGCAAAGTTGAAGCTTTCAAAGATTTGCAAACTCCAATAAGCTGTTTATAGGCCTTGTGTGGGAGCCCATTTATGTTTTAAGTGAGAAATTTAAGTTTTTAAATCTCAAACCATTGACACAAAACATGCATTATCTGTAATGGCTATGTATCCTCATCATGATTAAATGTTTTTAGACTGTGGCAGGGATCAGTTTGATAAAAGAGCCCCACTTCCTCTGTCCTTTCACTTTTCTTTCCCACATATTTATGTCCAGTCTTCTCCTCTTAAAACTCACACCTGCTGTTATCTGCTCCTACTAGCTCTTCCTTCGTCTCCCTTGCTGTATGTCTGCATGAATTATAAATAGTCTACTAACTTGTTAAAAAGTGATCGTACAAACTAAATTTTCACATCGAATTTTAGAACTTTGTCTTGAAACACCCATAGACTTCAAAGCCCACAACGCCCACAAAACAATTAACTAGAGATGGGCCACTCAAATCTTCGAATCTTTCACCTCTCAGACAAAGCATAAAGATAGATAATGGATATATAAGAAAATAATAATAAAACATATTTAGGCATTATTGAGTTCTCTATTTCCAATGTATGTTTAATTGTAAGCATGTTGTTTTAGTCTTTATTAAAAATATCCTTTGTATTTTTATCTTTGCTATCTTAATAAAATAAATTATAATCCTTCAATGATGATTAAAGTTGATCAAAGGATAACTAGGCCTAATCTATTTATTTCACATGTTTTTTTAGAAGCTAAACTCATTTTAGCAACACTTTTAAAAATAACCCAAAGACACTCAAAATTTTGATTGATTTGATTTCAAAACAATAATATGAGTCTAGATTGTTTAATTTGGCTGGATTTTAACTTGTATTTTGCAAGGGGTGGTTGGGGTCGATTAAAATTGAAAACATGATTGAAATAAATCTTAATTTACAGTTTAGGCCTATATTGCGTAATATAGGTCTATTTGTAAATCACTAAAATTTCAAACAATTTGCTAGGATTCTGATTCGACCCATCTCTACAATTAACAAAAGTAATGATTTTAAGGGCACAATAATGACCTACCTCTGACCAGTATGCATCAAGTGAAAGGCTTCATTAAGCTTTTCAAAGGGCAGACTGTGGGTAACAAACTCATCAAGCAACAGCTTCTTGTTGAGGTATTCATCGACCAGCTTTGGCACACTGTCTCTGCTTTTCCAACCTAAAACACAAGGGTACAAGCTTGGCAGCACAACATAAGACATTAGAACAATCATTGTCTTTGATTGATCCTGTTGTTGCTTTCCATGTGATATATACACTTTAATTTGATTGTTATTATATAAATAGCTTATTTGATCATAAAAAATATATTTTAAGAGAATAGAATGAAGTTTGTGAGGAGCATGATAGCTGCCACCAGGAGAGACAGGATAAGGAATGAAGTTATCCGGGAAATAGTGGAGGCACAGGGAGTACTAAAGAGAGAAGAGGAAGCAAGAATGAGATGGTATGGGCATGTAATGAGGATTTAAAATCAGAAGATGCCAGGAGCAGATAACCGAAAGTGTGCAAGTGAGAGGAGAAATTAGAGGAGGAAGAATGGTGGAAGGGGAGAGGTATTTTACTAAACTGATCTGCAGGGCTATTATGACCACTACGCAAAACGAATTTGCGACCATTAGCAGAGAGAGAGACTAGACTTTGCATCAAAAGTTATTAAGGTCGACCACTTTGCGAGCACAAATATTTTCCTAGTAGAGTGACGCTAAGTTGCACATACATTTTAATTGTCCTTTGGTTTGCGTTACGAGGTTAAGTTTGCTAGGTTTTGTAATTTATTAGGTGTTTTGTGTTGTCTGATTTAAACTTGCCATCTCACTAGACATACACAAAAATGACAAAACTTTTTGTGTGTTTTTTACATATTCGAAGGCCCTGTCCCTATTTTTTTTATTCCATTCATAATAAAACTAAGAAATTCAGATAAGTGTTAAATGAATGGTTTGGGGTTTGGTTGTTGAGTATGCCCTCCCTCCCCCTTGTGTTAATCTTCAGTGTATAATCAATATTGTGTTCATTCCCTTTTATGTGTTTCAATTAGGACTCTGTGAGTACTTGGATTTCTAGCTTCGAGTCGAGCTTGTCCTTTAAGCTCAAGATCAAGATCAAAAGTTTTGTAGGCTTGTCAATTTTGAGCTTTCACTTGCCTACTTAATAATAAATTTTTAAACACAATACTAAGCATGGGATATTTAATTGAGATAGTATACTTATAAATCATTGGGTTACTTGACAAGTCGTTAAAAATTAATATCAATTTTTAACATTAATAACATAATAGAGCTATACAACCACTTTTAACCGGTAAACATATTCAATGTTGTCGCCCATTTTGAATTATACTTGATTGAAGTTGTTGAATTATACTGGATTGAAGTTGTTTACTTATATTGCCATGACAAAGCAATAAAAAAAAAAGAAAAGCTAAGTAGATTACTAAATAATTGAATGATTCTTTTTACTATTTTTACCTGGTTCCTTTCTAAAATAATAATTTATCTTAAATTAAAAATGTAATATTAAGAATATATTATATTATTTTAGCCATATTATTTTTAATTTTAAAGTATAAGCTTCAACTTTTATAAGCATTAAAAATTGAATTGAAGTAAATTACTCAATAAAATAATGTCTAACAAGATCCGTTACAAACAACATGGAGAAATGGAAATGGAACAGAAGACATGATCATGCACGATTACACTAAGGAAGGAATAATAAACGAAATACGAAACACTTCAAATTTCTAACTGTTTATGATGCTTATGTTTTATTATAGGGTAAATTAAGTTACTGAAGCATATTTTGGGGAACTGTTAGCTTATTAAGATATCGATTTTTTTTAAACTTTTTATCGAAACAGTGTAGAAAAACTCTACAATAATGTAAAATGATACTGAATGAAGCCAACCTTAAAGGAATACTAGGTTAGGCCTGGATTTAAACAAACACACTTATCTATTTCTTCTTACATTTTTACACTTCCCACTTTTCTAAACTTCCACAGTTGCACATTGTTTTGAATTTTCGGAAATATTTATTTTTCATATGAAGAGACATAAATTAAAAAGTAATGTTTCTGAAAATTTGTTCTACTGATGAAGTTTTAAAGAAGTGGTAAGTGTAAAAGCGTTTGAAGAAATGAAGAGAGAAGTGTTTTTTTATATCTAGGCCTAACCTATCATTTAAGGTCGACTTCCTTCACTATCACTTACCTTAAATTATTGTGCAGTGTTTCTACACAATCTTATTATACATTTCCAAGCCATCATGCAATTATTCATTTTATTACTTTTTTTAAAATAATTTGTAGTGTCCTTGAAGACATGAGTATTGAAACCATCTTAATTATTTTTTTAGACCCTATACATATTTTTCTGAGTGTTTTTCTTATTTTAAATTGTGTTTGTTAAAGTACTATTTCTAATTTAAAAACCGATGTTTCCGTTTATTAATTTTTTTTCCTAAAAGTATTTATATTTATAAAAATGAGTGTCATTCATATTTTAAGAACAAGTGTTTTAGTATATTTTTTAAATCTGAAATTTTAAAGATATACTTATTTACATTTAAAATAAATATATAGGTCTACTCTTAACATTTTAAAATTATGAATATATTCAAACTCAACTCGAGTTCGGTAGCTTTTAGAATTACTCAACTCGAATGAAAAAACCCAAACTCGCAGACCCCTAGTTTCAATCCACCTTTCCTATACCTTCTTCCAAATATAACAAAGTAAGTATACACGTGGAGACAGAGTGAAAAATAATTGAGTAAAAAACACTTCAATAAATTTGGTTAGGATTTGAGCCCTGATCTCGTTACCATCAGACTAAATGAGACTGATACAGGTCTTGTTAGAGTTATTATTTGCAAATAATAAAGCTTATACTAAGCTCACTGATAATTAAATAAAACAAACCATTATTTATTTTCACACAGCTACATTATTTGGATCAACATGGTTTCACATAATTTAAAAGTAAGTGTGATGTGTCATTTTGATAATTTAAATTACTGCCAATCCTTTATCAGACCCGGGCTCCTAGATCCCCTGTCAAGATGTTGAAATATGAAGAAAGTAAGCGTAAAGTGGTATCAAAAGTTGGAGAAAATAAGATACAATACACCTTAACCTAATTACAACTGCTTGAGGAACCCGCTTTTGAAGTGTAACATGTTTTAGATAGAATGAGGTAAGCGGAAATTGGTTCCTTCGAATTGTGATAGTCATTATGTTTGTTCCTCTATTTGTTCCTAGCATGCTTTCCAGTACAACAGCTAAAAATTAATGTTCTAGTAATACTAAAACAAAGAACGCTAATAGAAAACAGTCAGACTAATTTCATATTCCCTAAGAGTGAACCATGAAGCTTGAACTTAATTGTTTGCATATTTGTCAAAGGAAAACAGGTATCAATTTAACTTAAAATAGTAGTTCAAAATTAAGGATAGTATTGTAATTTAAGCTCTGAGCACACATAGGAATACAAAGCACTTTACAACACTAAGTGAAGCGAGTTTTTTAAATTAATACATTAAAAAATATACGAAAATAGAATGTCTAGAAATGATCAAATGATATTCAGCCAAGTGAATTAAAAAACCTATAGATTAACTAGCTTACATAACAGCAACCAGACTTGACAAGGTCATGTACTGCTTGAACAAGTGCCCTTTGACACCGGTTCCACAGATGACCTTCATATAACTCTGTTATATTATTCATGATATTTGCATAAGAATGGCATTAAGGCATGAAGTAAAACATCAACTACTAGAAATGGTTTCCAGTACATACAGCTACTGAGCAAATTCATGAGCTACATACATCCTAGTTCTATACAATACAAAATAGAAAAAAATAAATTGATTGAATAAAGTCATAAAATATAGAAGTGTGCAAATACCTACTTGGAAGTTCAAGTTTATTTTCTTTTATCTGATAAAAACACTTTTACAGTTATATTAATTTAGTTGAAAGTCTGAATTTGTTTGGTCAAAACATTTTTATAAAAAAATTATTACTCTAAAAAATGTAGATCTATGGTTTAGGCATGGATGTATTATATCAATTAAATGGATATATTTGTATTGTGACTATTGCTCTATATTACTCAAATGTGAATAAAACTAAAGGTTTCCATTCAAATTCTACTCTAAGTGAAAAATGCCTGCTCGCAAACCCCGAATAAAATGTGTTTTTTAAAATTATAGCACAAAGTTAATGCTCAAAAAGTTAATACTTTTGAAATCTTGTTTTTTTACAAATTTACTAGAAAATTGTAAAGGCAAAGTAAAATATACGACTCATTAAGTATTTCAAAAGTTTTTAAGTGTAATGTTGAACTGTTTATGAATTACCAGTTCAGTTCCGAGCTTTATGTATTGGCAAAGATTTTATAATTTAATGTCACATTACTTTCTTAACTTATTCTTAAATATGAGGAGTTGCTTCCATAGTCAAGCAACTGGAAATACAAGTGTAAAAGTTTAACAATAATAATTTTCCAGAAAATTTACATTTCTAGTATGAAATGAGAAAATCCACAAGAAATTAAAAGTTTTACAGGCTACATATGACAATGAATGTTGTACCATATTTTCTTTATTTGTAAAGAGTTATCATTTAAATATAACATCCTTCGTTGATAAACTATAGCCTTAATACATTAATGTGATCATAAATTGCAAATATTGTACATGTTGCACCTTTGAAAACAATTGCACATCTTAATAAAGTATGTAAAGAGTCATCAATAATTACTAAGCCTTGAAAGGACATTCAAGGTTAATCAAAACACTACAATATTTTTGTTGTATCATGTGTTTCACAGATGTATTGCAAAAGCTAAACTCGGTAGTTACTTAATTCAAATTCAATACACGATTATGTATGAGCATAATATTAAATTGTATTTATATTTTTTAAACAAGTGAGACAATTATAAAAATATAAGAATATACACATGATATATATAATACTTGAGCCTAATCATTAGTGTGTATATGCCTGCGCACACACATAGATATTATATACACAAACATATAAAGGCTTTTATTTATATTTTTATAATTTTATAATTGGCTCGCTTGTTTAGAAATAAAATTGTTAGTGAATGAACCTTTACCCCAAGGATGTTTCTGCCTTAAATATGTATTTATATACTTTGTTAGATATATAAAACACCATTTAATAGGTTAAATACTATTTCACTTCACAAAAAATATATCTTAAACTTTAGAATATTTAGCAGAATTTGGTCAAATCCACTATTTTATGAATATGAATCTTGGAATAATTATGGGCATGAATGGAAATATAAACATAATAATATAAATTACAAATAGTAACTAAATGTTAACATTCTTTCTTATAATCCATTCATTATAATATACATAAATTCAGTTGAGTGTTAAATTACTGGTCTGGGGCCAGGTTAAGTTAATTCAATAATAATATATTAATAATTGGTTCTGAACCATCACTAAGCAGTATTAGAACTCTAAAACAAATTTCATCTAAAAAAATTGAGAATAGTTTTTTGTAAAGATTTAAGTCTCGACTACCCAAAATTCCTTAAGGATTAGAGGGTTCAAGGGCCCAACTCTAATATTTATTTATAAAAAGACGTAAATATTTTTCAAATTAGAATAATGTATACCTCCAAACGCTGTTCCCTTCCATGTGCGGCCTGTGACAAGCTGGAAGGGGCGGGTGCTGATCTCCTGGCCTGCCCCTGCCACACCCACAATCACAGACACACCCCAGCCCTTGTGGCAGGCTTCGAGAGCTGCACGCATAGTGCGCACATTTCCCACACACTCAAACGTGTAGTCCAATCCACCATCTGTTAGCTCAATTAACACCTCCTGGATGGGCTTCTCATAGTCTTTGGGATTCACAAACTCATTGCAGCCAAACTTCTTAGCTAGAAAATACAACACCAAACTAAACTTGAAAATAAACATGTAGCTTTTGAATACTATTTAATAATTGTGAAATCTGCCCGTCTGATGTTTATTTTACAAGTGAAATCTTACAGAAAAAAAGTCAAATCTCTAACTAAAATGTATATTCCTAATGTTCATTTAGAGTATGTAAAGAGAAAAGAATTACATTGGGCCTATTAACTTAATTCAATATACTCCTGAGAATGTATTGTAGGTTGTGTAAAACTCTAAAACTAGCAACTATCGCAAGAGGAAAATATATGCCTTTGGTTAATTGAGAAGGGTTTTTATCTTTCCTGTTACATTGGGGAGGTGAAGGGGAGGTGAAGGGGAGGGGAAGGGGAGGGGGGAACTTGACATGCTTTTTGCAAAGTAAAGGGCATAAAAACTGTCCTTTAGCTTAATAATAGTTTATTTGTTAGTAGAGATGTAATTAGTTAAAATGAGATCTCATATCTTTTTAGAAATCTGATTTTACATTGCTTTGAGTGTGATGGATTCAGATATTACAATAATGCTGGTTTATGTTATGCTTTCTTAAACTTGTAGTCTTGTGCTGGGTTTGTATTCATGCGTAACTAACAGCACACAGTGCACAAATTCATGATAAAAATACAACCGTTTGCAATGAAATGTAATGAGTAGACTTTTACTTAAATAAATTGATTTTTATTAATAGAAATTAGCCTATCCTTTGTGATCTAAGAGACAAGGTATTTATCTCAATAAGGAAAACCTCTTTTTTTGGCTTTATGAGGTAGTTGTATTATATTAGAAAAGGTGGATATAAACATAAAAAAGTGAACAAACACAATTTAGTTTTTACATTAAAAAGAACATATGATCAATTTTCTTCAAGGGGTAGTCGTTATCTCTTTGTTCAAAGGGAGCAATTTAAAGTGTGAACTGTGTTGTTTATTATTGATCAAAGCCAAAGTTGACGTTGTGTTTCAACTGGAACACCGTATTCAGGCTGTAGTTCATGTCTGAGGATGACGCCGTAGAGCGTCGAAACATGTTACATCGTTAAATTACGGGCGTTCTCTACGAAGCCTACAAAAGGAGCAAGGGACTCAGTTAAGGAAATGAATTCAATCATATAACCTATAAATTTAATAGACATTTTTAATTTCGACTATTTCATATTGTCAATTTTTCAAACTTAACTTATTTAACTTCACTGCTTCAATTGTACAACTACAAATATTATCCTAGTCATGAACAATTCTTTAATATAGCCTGGTTAATCCACAATTTTATTGTAATATGTTTTTTGTCTAATGACTCACATTTTAATGTGTCTTTTAAAGTTTTTAATGTGTGTTAATTTATATGTTGGTTCAATGACATTTTAAACTTATTCCATTTAATGTCTTTGTTTACTTAATAATTTATACTCAACATGGGTTGTGTAATATAACTGCTAAGTAATGTTAAATTGACAATTTCCATTTCAATTAGTCTTTTTATTAAACATTAAAGTTCTTTTTCACCTTAAAATTATTATTTTTTTACATTGAATTCTACAAACATCAAATTATGTTTGTTTACTTTTATGTATTTCCATCCCTCTTTCCTATGCCTTCTTCCAAATATAACACAAACATGGACAGTAGACATTTTCTATCTGTTGTGTATACAAGCGTTTAATCAGTGCCAGATTAACACAGTAGCAAAAGTAGCATATGCAATGCGCACCGCACCGTGTTTTCGAGGGATAGTAGAAAATAAAGAATTAAATAAGTAAATTGAAAATGTGTCTGGTGAAAATGGTTTTTTCACTACTTTAATCATTACACACAAATACTTATTACTTTTATCAAAACTACGCCAGGCTAGAACCGCCTCTGAATAATGCACTGTCCTGACGTTTGACAATAGCAAATTAAAGTATTGAACCACTTTACTGTTCATGTAAATTACTTATATTTTAATATTTATAGGCATTTTTATAAATTTGGGGCCCCTTTATAACACTATGCTATTGGCCATGCACTAGCTTAATCCAGAAGTTTGTTTAATTGAAGGAGCCTCTTCTCAAATCCTTATTGGCTCCAGTTTAAAGGCTGTATATGCTCAGCACCATACTGAACACATAAAAAGTTAAATCAACGTTATGTATTGTGCAATGTTCAATATGAATTATTTTGGAATGTTATCATTGAAAATAATGTATTTCAACGTCTTGCATTCCGGTATTATTTGCTATTAATGATGTGTGATACATGTATATAAACCAAGCCTTATAAATTGTGTTTGAAGGGGATTTAAGAACATTTTTTTATTTTTAATCATAACTGGGGATCAGTGCGTTCTTCTCCCACACAAAACAAGATAGTTATTTCTTACATCTATGTGTGTGCCACAGGTCCTGCTGCCTGTTTGAGCTATTAGCAACTAATACTATTTTAAGGACACAGGAAGTGGAGGATGCAAACCATCCAAGAGGAGACATTTTGAAATATATGTATTTAATTTAAGTTAGTTGTATAAAACAGAAAAAGAAAGTTTGTTTTAAAGTCTTTAAGATACCTACGACACAATTCTTGACAGTTGGATGTAGGAAGTCAACTGTCAGTTGACAGTGAAATTGATTGACTTGGGAAAGCCTCTTTATTCGGTTCTTGCCTAAGCCAACAATATTTTAAACAAGTTTTGACCAAACTTTGCACATTCCTATATTTTTTAAGATTTATTATGTGTCAAGGCCAGTTTTAATCTTTATATTTGAAATGATCAAAAGAGGGACTAAAATCAATCAAATTTATTTCAGGCGGCGAGGGGTGGATCAAATTCTTTCCAGGAAGAAGACTTCGCTGGTACCACCACCGTTGTACAGATTATCCCTTACTACGTACCTATCTCAAACTTGTCTGGGTTAAGGTCAATTCCAATGATCCTCTTGGCCCCTGCAGCCTTGCAGCCCATAGCTACAGCCAGACCAACAGCCCCCAGACCCCAGATGGCACAATTAGAACCCGGTTCAACACGAGCTGTATTCAGGGCGGCACCATAGCCAGTTGAAACCCCACAGCCCAACAGGCATACTTTGTCCAAAGGAGCATCCTTGTTCACCTGAACAAAAGTTTAAAAAAAATAATATAATATGAGCAATAAATATATTTTTGGATGACTAATTATTAATATTTTGGTTAAAAGTAGGAGTGTTAGCCAAAACAATTACCTGTGTAGTGTTTAAATTAGTGACGAGCCCTCAAATCCCTAAGGATATTTAAGGTTTGAGGATTCAAGAACATTTTAGATACAAAACTCAAATCATTAAAAAAGGCTTTTTAATTTCTTAGTGAACTTTGATTTAGAGATCTAATAGTGCTTAATGTTAGTTCAGAACTAATCATAACTATAATATGAACACAACTTAGCCCCAGACCAGTAATTTAACACTTAACTAAATGTATGAATTTTATTATTATTATTATTATTATTAGCACCACGTCTTACTACCTGTTCAGGTTATACACACTTACCCTAATGTGTAATGGTAGGGTGATTGTGAGATGAAATGAAGGACCTACAGTTTAACGTGGAATCCGAACCACGGTGGAGGCCTGGCATTCCCCACATTCACAAGATGTCTTGTCAGAGGTGAAGGAAGGGTTTGGTAATCAGATAAATATATACCGGGACCGAGGATTGAACCCCGGCCGCCAGCACAGAAGACTGACACCTTACCCCTAGACCACCAGGTCACCTGTATGAATTTGTTATAATGAAAGGATTATAGTAAAATATGTTAACAATTAGCCACTTTTTGTATTTTATATTATCCTATTATAATTTATATTTCCTCTTATGTTTATAATTATTTCCAGGATTTGGATTTGAGATTCAAAGATAAGTTGTAGATTCAAATTCATAAACTAGTGGATTTGACCCAAATCGAGTTGGAATATAAATTATTGAGACAAAACCCCAATAAAACTAAATCAAATATATTAAATATTTGAAGTTTATTTGGAGGTGGAAATATTAGCCACTACCTGGTAATAGTTGTTACTGCGGTTTTTATAACAAAACGAGGAAAAAGAGATCAAACTAAAAAAAAATGTGTAACTTTAAAAAAGGAACCTTATCTGAAAATTGTCAACATATACATATACTTAAAAATCACACAGGTTTGTATTGAAATTGCAAAAGGAATATGCCACCATGTTTACTCACCTTGCTAATTGATATTTCCGCGACAACAGTATATTCGCTGAATGTAGAGCAGCCCATGAAGTGGTAAATGGGTTTCCCCTTGCAAGTGAAGCGAGTGGTTCCATCAGGCATCACACCTTTGCCCTATCACAAATTATTACAATAAGAATCTAAGTTATATTTGATATAAAGGCAACCTTAAGGACTAGAGCAGAAGCATTTTGCTTTGTTAAAAAAAAAGTGAAAGAAAAACATTGTAATGTCCCAACTCGAAACCTTATGTAGTTTCAAAAAAGAAGGATGAGACTGCAGTTTTTAATATCTTATTTGCATTTTATATTCAAATTCAGGAATTCTTTTATTTTAATATTATTTTTAATTATTCATTTGCATTTTAAAATATTTAAGTCCTTCTGGCAGTGTCAATACATTCCTTTATGTTTTAAATGTGCTTACTGGGTGCATTGGACGATGTAACAAAAAACGGAAAGAGCTGATATAGCTTCGTGTTTTCATTCTAAAAGAAATACAACTTTTCCTTAGCACAGGGCTGTCGCTTTGTTCAGTCAACCAGAAAGCCAGGATTCAAACTACTCTCTTGTGATAAGAGGAGATTGTCAGTCTACTCTGGTGCAATCGACGATGTCATCAGAATTTGAAAAAGACGTGTGGAAGAAATGAACTCTCCCTGTTACAAGAGAATGAGACATGTGTTGCTTGTCGTCACATATTTAATTAAGATTTAGTGTACAGTGACTAGTGTAGAGACGGGTCATTTGTACAAGCTGAAGTTGTTAATTATTATAGTAACACATATAACAAGAATACTTTCTAACAATAAATTAACATACAAGTGATCAAAGCATATTTAGTGTATAAGTGGGAATTTCCTTATATGCTAATCTCGTCGATAAGAGAAGCTAAGCTAGTCAGGGATATAAGTCATCTTTGCGAATGCTTCAATTGACAAGCCATCAAGGGGCCTTCATCCCAAAAACCTCATTGAGGATTTAATAATTGGCTAACCAACGAGGTGTTTCGTAGGAATTATAAATTGGAGCCCAACAGGGAGGCTTTCAGCATAGGAGCCTCTTTAGACATTATAAATTGGTGCCCATTGAGGGGCTTTTTTTGACTATTCAGGGCGTCTACCTGACTATAGTTTTGAAATTCCAGTATATTTTCAGTATATATTTAAAAAAAGTCCAGTATATATGAAAGTTAGGGTAGGCCTAGGTCTGTCAGAGTTAAACATTTATACATCAAGATTCAAGTGTATTGATGCTTATAGTCTAGTATATATACTAAGGATGGGACCCTAGACAGGGTGGCTACAAAACATATTTTACAAAATTCCCTGACTTTTCCAGGTTTTCCAGGCTACATTTTTAAATTTTCCCTGACTAGGTTTTTCCAGTTTTAATGGTGGATACTGACTTTTTTTTCTTTATTATTGATCACATATTTAAAAAATTGTATCTACTAAACATAAATAGTTTTATCAGTCATTTTAAAAATTAAAATGTTATTTTATTTAGGTATTATTAACTTTTGTTTAAGTGTTTAGTTGTGAAATTAATGAGATTTTTTAAATTAATTTTTAATATATATATACACCAATGTGAGTTTTGCACTTAACAGTTAGTTAATAAACGTACATAGGATTATGTTGAAACAATGGTTTGATAATAATATTTAACATTTTTTGTATCCAGTAAAGATAGTAGAGTTCCTAATTACAAATAACTTGTTTATAAGATGTTTTACCTATTTTTCTAATTTAACTTACTGTAGGTTAATTTAACTCAAAATCAACACACTACTGCACTAGTTTTTATGTGACTATATTAAAGGGACAAACTATTTTCCGAAGAAATACACAGGCTGCAACAGATTAAAAAAAAAATTACAGTGTTTCCTACTAAGTTAAAAGATCACAATGATTGTAGAGTAGAGGCCTACCTGAGTGAGACGAATCTTGCCACACACATTAGTTTTAGGGGACTTGCAGAACTTGCACTCCCTGCACTGAGGGATGTACAAAGGGATAACATGATCCCCTGAAACACAACATAATTAGTTAACTAAATGCAAGAGAGTACCTATCTAAGTGATGCTAGTAAGAAAATATAATATTTAGATGTTTGTTTAAGAGTGTCTCAAAGTTTATTTTAAAAGTGATTTCTAAGCAATCCAAATGTAAAACACAATGAAAAAAAAAGCTTTATCATACAAATATATTAACTTGTACTGAATCCTTGCTTTGCAAAGAGTTGTAGTTATCAGTATTTTTCTTCATATGAATTTTAAACCTATATAATCCTATCTAAAAAATGTAACTTAGCTTATGTTAGAAAAATTAGTTAAACAATCTGTATTGGTTTGATTTACACACATTCCAGCTTATTTGTAAGTAAATAATGGATTTTATAAACAAGTGACCTCATGTAATGGCGTAATAATGTGTTATAACTTATTTCTATAGATAATGAATATGAATTATGAGATAGGCTGTGCCCAGGGGTGTAGGGAGGGGGGTAGGCAGGTTATGGTGTTAAAAAACCCTCAAACATTTTCCAAAGTTATTAATATGAAGCTTAAAGATGACCTTGTATCAAAATTAAAAAAACTTTGAGGTATTCACCTTTCAAAAAATTACCAGGGAGGGACCACTCCAAATAGCTTCTAGATCAGGTGTGCCAAACTCGTTTGACAATGGGGCCCACATTGAATAATTTAATATAATGAGGGGAGTGCATTTCAGAAAGTTCAATATTGTCTTAGATGGAAAAATCATAATCTAAAAATCCTTACTATAACAAAAATAAAATTAAGATTCCATAAAATGTTAAGACATACTATATAATTTTTTTTTTACCAAAAATTTGATAAATTACATTTGCATCAAGTGTGAGTGACTTTAGATCTCTTTATGAAGTCACGTTAAAAAAAAATGACAAATGCATTTCGGTAAATGTGATTGTTCTAGTGTTTGTTCATTTTCACGAGTGGAAACGCACTAATGTGCCGACAAATGTTGCACATATTTGGTGCGCAGATTTAACTATTTTCGGGGATAGATCTTATGTGAGTAGTGAGTAAAATTTGGTACACCAACCTCACTTGCTAGATTTCCCCAAATAATGACCAAATGTCATAATCTCTAATGGGTCCTAAGTTTGACATGCCCGTTCTAGGGACATTTAATTTCCAAAATATTTCCAGGCAAATATTACCCTAAATGGCTTCTAGAAGCATCCTATTTAAAAATAAATATAAAATAGTAATATTTTAGCTTATAAAAGCATTCAATTTTCAGAAATTTGTCAGGGGAAGGCCACTTTAAATAGTAGCTTAAAAGAACATATAATAAAAAAAAAACCAGGTGAGGATCATTCCAAATAGAGTAGCTTTGAAGGGTATCTAGTTTAAAAAAACTGCCGGTGAAAGACCACTTCAAAAAGTGTCTAGACACATCTACTTTCTAATATTAACAGGGGGAAAGGAGAGTAGAAAGTCGTTAATTTTGTTGTTGTTACTTGACCAGCCTCTAGCTCCCTCAATATACAAGTTAAGTTCCACCACTACTTTAATACTAATAATGTTCATATTTCGTTGGTTCAATGACTAAGTCATAACATCATGTCAAACAAGATTTTAACCCACCGCCTTCAATTAATTTTGTCATATGCCTATTAATTATATATTGGTATAGTTAATTAAAGTTGAGGGGCACGATAACATCTCAGTATGCATGCATAAATCTATTTTTTATAACATAATATTTCTGTAGTTTTATCATTTTTATGTCTTTAAAAAAGAATTTCCACTGCCGGAAAATTTCCATAGTAGGCTTAGTATAGAGGAATTAAATTTAATCTGTCATCAAATTGACTCATGTGAAAACATGTGTGTGTTTTTAGAACAAATTAATTTGACAATGATAGGAAGATCCATGCAAAGTTTTATATTCCATTCGGGGTGAGGGATAAGACATGTGTTTGAATCAGTGTGCTTTGTTTTCTAGTTCTTTTTCTTTTCTGCAGAGGCCTACTATTTAAAGCTTGCAGTTAAATATCCCAAGTTCACAAATATTTCAGTATTTTTTTTAGTTTTTTTTTTGTGAAATTCTATGTGTATTCACATTTTTTTTTCCAAACAAAAAAGTCTTGTATTTTCCTATTTTTTCAGGTGCATGCCAGCCCCGATATGGTATGCTGGTTCAAACACATTATTTACTTTGTTAGATTAGATTTATACTTCTTCTTAAAGAAAGTAACAAGAGCATAGCGATAGGAAGAGGAAAGAGACAGGGATGCTGTTTGTCACCCAGTCTGTTCAACTTGTATATGGGGAGGTGGCTGTCCAGGGACGCCCTGCATGGACTGGCAATGTGAGGATAGTCAGACGCATCATCAACACAATAAAATACGCAGAACATTTAGCATTGCTGGCCAAACATAAAAATGAGCTGCAGGAAATTATGGACCAGCTGGTGGAGACCGGGATATGCTACATTTGGAGAACCGCGCTATACTCCCAGGAAGATGGAAAATAAATACTTTGAGAGCTTTGAAATATGGTGGTGGAGAGGACTTAAAAAGCTAAGGTGGACAGACAGGGGGAGGGGGACAAATGAGGTCTTATAAGAAGAGCGAGTGAGAAGAGAACCATTTTGGATATGATGCTTCAGTACAAAACAAATTGGATCAGACACATCCTCTGCACTACGTCAAAAAGGCAAGGTTGGGGGAAAGAGGAACGTTGAAAGAAGGATTCAAATATTGGGTGACTTGAAGGAAAGAAGAAAACTCTGGGAGATTAAGGAGGAGGAGAAATAGGACAAGGCGCAATGAGGGTCTAAGTTCACAACAAAAGAAATAGACCTGTTGAAAAACAGAACACATAATAAACAGATATAAACAATTTTATTATGTGCACCGTGTAACTGCAGTAGGCCTATTCATTCAAGCTGAACTAATGGGAGAGGGATGAATAAAGTAGACTTTTATAGGATATGTAACTGCATTTTCATTATTCATTTAGGAAGAACCACTCTTAATTATACTTGGGCAAGTCTGGAACCCTAGTCTACCCATCACCAGCAATCCAGACAAGGCATAGTTGATGCCTTAGCACCTGTATGTTTGATGATGCAGGTAAATGAATTTAGAATTAATCGATGAACTACTTGTGTTTCAGGCAGAGGACCTAAATATTTTTTGCAATTTATTTCCTCTCCCAGTTTTTCAATGAACTATCTTGAGCTGCATGTTATCTGGTATCGGTACTCACCAGGTTGCACAGAAGTCACCCCCTCTCCGATGCTCTCCACTACCCCTCCTCCTTCATGACCTAGTATACAAGGGAAGGTTCCTTCCGGATCCAGGCCATCTAGAGTGTAAGCATCTGTGTGGCATACTCCAGTGGATAAGATCTTGACCCGAACCTCACCCGCCTTGGGAGGGGCCACTTCAACATTCTCAAATGAGAGAGGTTTCTTCTCCTCCCATGCCACAGCAGCCCGGCAAGTGATCACCTGGACATTAACAGAAGATGTGCAAGATGTCTTCTTGATAGTAAAAGAACATTACAAAATATTCCACAAAGAGAGTTTTAAGAATGAATGTACAAGAGTAAAAGAACAAACAATTTTAACTATTTTTCATTCATATTATTAAACCCAATAGACTCTGTATTTTATAGAAACACCTACACTCCAATGACTCAACAACTAAGGAACATTTAAACTTCTTTAGCATTTAGTAAGGTATTTAACAAATCGAGGACAAAATCAGTTTGGGACAATAGTGCTATTTTGCAGATTTTCCCTGAAAATTGGAGATAAATGCTTTCAAACTTATACAAAAGGTTTAATCATTCTCACAACATTAAGACTAAACAACTTGCATAGTATTCAAATAAATTGTAGAGCCAACCTACAAAAGTGGTTCCACTGTGGAAGCAAGCCGCTACTGCCCTATACCCCTGGGCCTGACCTTCTCTAAGATCATCAAACAAATTGCATAAACAGGACTCCTAAAGCATCTACACAAAAACAACCTCCTAACTGATAAACAACACGGATTCCTAAAAGGCAGATCAACTAGAATGACCCTTATCCAGTTAGTCGAGCACACCACTGACAAATAAAGGAGATGTATTACCACCAGCCTCCTACTAGACTTTATCAAGACCTTCGACTGTCTGGACCATGACTTGCTGATGGAAAAACTGCACACACTTGGAGTAAGGGGACCGGCGGCTACCTGGCTGGCAGAAGGCAGCTGGTGGAAATGAAATATGTAGCCAAAGGAACGATTCACAAGCTAAAATAAAAATCACTACCGAGAAGTGTCTCACTAAGATCGGTCCAGGGGCCAGTCCTTTTTATACTACTGAAATATTATCTGCTGGTGTACCTGGATGATTTATTTTCAAACACTAATGTATGCTGTAATGTATGTGTACAGCCTTCCAACTGGACAGCAAATATAGTGTATGACAGAAAAACAGTAGCCTACTGTGATTCCGATATCTTGGTTCTAAATAAAGCAAAAACAACCCAAGTACTCTAAAGTATAAGGAGAGATGATTATGAGGGTTTACCTGAACTGGAAACTAAGTGTGTCGCAAAGTACCTAGGTATTACACTAGACCAGGATCTTAATTGGAAGCCTTGGACATAAAAAAAACTGTGCAAGAAGCTCACTCAGCACAAGCACCTGCTTCTGTCATGCGAAGAGTAAAAAAAAAAAGAAGTAGAATCAAGGCAGGAAGAGCAGTCTACTTTGCAATGTTTTAAGACCTCTTGAAATATGGAAAAGCGGTCTAGAGGGGAGCCACCAGCACACATCTAGAAAGGATCCTAGTCCAACAAAAGAGAGCAATTAGAGTCTTGGTAAGTTTGTAGGGCTGAACCACCAAGAAAGCAGCCGTAATGTATTCAAGGAGCTTAAGATCCAAACTGTTGTGAGGATTATATATTAATGAGATGATCCTCCAAAAAATTTCTGAAAACTAGTCCAGATAAGGAGCATAACACCTTCATACAAGAAACACTACCAATTTCACCCTGCCCACACCCCATCATGGTCTTTTTAAAAAAAAAGAAAAAAGCTTTCCTACAAGGGGGTTTTGTACTTAAACACCCTTCTGGACTGCCTAGAAACAAAATTGACAGAGGTTAGACAGTGACTCGCTCAATGGCTGGTAGAAATACTTTTCTACCGTGAAAAAGAGTATCTTAACAGGAAAAATGTTCTTCCAAGAAGTTTTATTTGACATCAGTACAATTCTCCATGAATATGAATCAAGATCATAAGGTAAATAAATACAGTAACAACGCTTTTTATAAACTATCCCAACCTAACCTTAATGCAATTTTATAAATCTTTTTTATTGACCCATTAAATTTAAGGTTATGAATGATTTTATGGTAATTAAGCCTGGGATAGTTTTCATATTAAACATATTGATTAGCCTCTTGTGGCCAAAATATATCTCTGACATCAATGTGAAGTTCCAAATTATGAATAAGGGACTGGTACACTAACTATGGCTGAATGTGTTTGTGTGATCCATATGAGTTTTGTTTTAATTTTAAAATTAAAGATAAAACTTCCCTTGCAATATTTAGGCTATTTGTTATTGGAAACTTGCGAGGCCTAAATGAATGACTTAATAATCATTTATAAATATTTTTTTACTATAATATGACAAAGAAAAAGTGTCAAGGAGTCAAAAACATTTAGTATTTAAAATTTTTTTTTTTACTAAAGCACTGTGGTCTAATATTAGACACAAAAAATATCAGCCATCAACATAGGCCTATTAAGCTTATTTATTGTATTTAATTAATAATTTAGAAAATATTTGCTCGACTCACCTATTTCAAAGGGTATTGTAAAACACTATAAAGTCTAGATCAGCTACACCTTGACCTTGAACATCACTTTTTTCCATAGTAAGCTCAATGTTGATAATAAAAATATATTAACCAAGCTTACCCATAAGCCTACATCCCTAATAAAAAAAATCTCTTAGGCTATGTGTTTAGGCTGTCATAAGAAGTTATTAACGAAACTTACTTAAACTAACCTTCCAAGGAAATGAAAATGAAATAGTAAAATTAATCTACAAAGATTAACCCAACTCCCAGGGTAAAAAAATAATCTTTTATATATTTATTATAAAATAATCAGTTAAACTACGAATAAAGTTTGGATGGATTAAAAATACAGTTAGAGACTGGTTATTTCTATGTAAAGTTGTTATGTATGACATTTAAACTAGTTATTTAAAAATAAAAATATTTTAATAGTCAACGTTTCTGTCTTGAAATTAATGTCACAGGGTAAAGTTTTTTGTTGTTGTAAAAATATTCATTTTCTCAAAAACAGTGTAAACGTACTTTATGCATGTCAAGAATCCCAAGGATTTCTTTGTGTACTATTCCCGAAAAATACTGATAATCTCAGACCGATTCATCAGTAGGCCTACCGGTATTTTCTTTCCAGAGTCAAATATAAAGTACTTTTGAAATCTAAATGTAAGTTCGCAATTATCATTATCATTATTATTATTATTATCATTATTATTATTAGCACCGCGTCTTACTATCCGTTCGGGTTCTACGCAGTTTGCAATTACAGTACATAAATGAGATAAGTGAAAACTGCATTGACACATACCTTTCCGGCAGTAGCTGACATGTTTCCTAAATAATTGCTTAAGTGTGAAAAGCACGTGTACTTCGAAGTCAAATTGTGCGCAATTGTTTTTTTTGAAGTAGTCTGAAATAAAAGTTACAGGATTTATTAATGAGCTAGCAACTTAGCATGAATACATTAGCAAACCAATAGTGTCGTCTGCAGAAGGAAACTGCTTGTTCACGATTTCATTGCAGATTCTTGATTATTTCAAGGACAATTGAACACTCGCTGTCTATTTGGCCAACTATACAAATAGAACTAAGCTAGTTAAATTACACACCTTTAAAAAGAGTGATATTGTTTTAGAAAACATTTTATTTTATTCTTTTTTAATATTGAAAGAATACAAATAAAATAGCGGATTGAATAAAAAAAAGATTATGATTTATTTTGCTGATCCGAAATATTTATAAATGTTCCATGACAGAAAAACTATTAGTGCATTATTCTAATTAGCTCACTGGTATTATCCGAGTGTGGCCACAGCTTGATTTGTATAATAGACATACAGAGTACAGCAAATACAGCTTTTATATAACAAACAGAAAAAACACATTATACAATTCTAAATATAGATTCTCTAGTGACGTCATATCTGAGTTATTTAAAAAAATATGAATTAACGGGTGTTATGAATGTGAGGAAATGTGTTGTCGAGTGATTGGCTACACTGTTATATACACGCCAGTGTGATGGACAGTGGGTGTGGACAAAAATGTGGACACTCATGAAAGTGAACTCCCAAGTGTTTTCATTACAGAGTGCAAAACTAAAACTATAGCAATTTATCACGTTTGTAGTATGTGCAAACTAGCCTCCAGGATTGTCTAGAATATAACAGTGGCGACGAGGTGTAAAAAGAATCTGCGTACATTTTGTTTTTCGTCTGGATATTTTCCTGGCGAACAAAATTCTTCTTAATGGCGGATAGGGAGGAAGGGTCTTCTGTTTGTGTTACTGAATCAATTCCCAAGTTTAATATTGAACCTTTTGATCCGTCTAAGTCCAACTGGAAAGTTTACTTTAAAAGATTAAAAAGTAAAATTAGGATTTACAATGTAGAGGAAGATAAGCAGACTTTATATTTATTAGACGCCATTTGCGAACATGCGTACGAAAGGTTATGTGATCTGTGTGTGCGAACCGAACCAGAGTCTAAAACAGTGGAACAACTTGCAAATATTTTGACTACATTTTTTCAGCCAGAACCGAATGTACTGGCAGAAAGGGTTACGTTTCCAAACAGGGTGTAAAATGAAGGAGAATTACCAGCTGATTTCGCAGCTGAATTAAAAAAACTTACGCGTTATTGTAAATTTCCAAATGATTGCTTCGATGTTGCCCTTTGTACTCAATTTGTGCACGGATTGCGTTCTCAAGATCTGAAATTGAAACTAATGGAGCTTCCTACAGTTAATTTTGGGTCTGCTGTTGAGTATGCTAGTTCTTACTTTAGTTTACGTCTTTCGGTCCCACAAGATGATATTTGTACCACAAATGTCCATGTAGTTCAAAAGAAAGTTCAGAAACAAAGCTTATATAAATCCAGTAAAGGAAAGATACGTTGCATACATTGTAACAAACCACGATTCTAGTAACTGTTGGTATCGAAACGCTTCTTGCCGTATTTGCGGGGTCAAAGGCCATATAAGTCCTGCATGTGAGAAAAAAGCTAGCGGTGACACAAGAAGTACTTATCCAGATAAAAAATTGAGTTACTCTAAAAGAAATAGGGCTTTATACCAGGTATGCTCAGAGGATCAAACATCTGTTGGAGAAAGTATCAATTTAAATGAAACTTCTGGCGTGTTTTCTGATATTTTTCATATTGAAAATTCAGTGAAGCTTAATAAAATCATGGTACAGCTAACAGTAGATGGGGTAAATATGGCGTTCCAAGTTGATACAGGGGCGCATGTAACATTAATCAATGAAGCTATCTTTAGGAGCAAGTTTCCAAATAAAGAAATTTTACCCACTACAGTAAAATTGCGTACCTATACCGGTGCACACATACCATTGTTGGGTAAAGCTAATGTCCTAGTTAATGGAAACAAATTGGATTTATACTCGGCAGAGGGGGATTTCGCCACCATAGTAGGTATTGAGTGGCTACGAACCCTTAAGTTAAATTGGACAGAACTTTTAGGAACTGTAAACGC
>CABEEJ010005057.1:44250-55044 GCA_901482245.1 Timema douglasi
TCCCCCCCCCCCCCTCAACGAATTCAATTCGAGTAATGTCAAGTGGGGGTTGGGGGTGTTCAGACTAAGGAGAAAGGAGTGTTATTAATGTGAGGAAATGTGTTGTCGAGTGATTGGCTACACTGAGATATACACGCCAGTGTGAAGGACAGTGGGTGTGGACAAAAATGTGGACAGTCATGAAAGTGAACTCCAAGTGTTTTCATTACAGAGTGTAAAACTAAAACTATAGCAATTTATCACGTTTGTAGTATGTGCAAAGTAGCCTCCAGGATTATCTAGAATATAACAACGAGGGCGTTACATATAATATATAATTATACTGTACATACATAAATACATCACGCACGCAATATACACCCATACACCCACACATGCCTACTTACGCCATTCCAAGGGGTAGGCAAGAATTCTCTTTTTCACACATTCACCTACAACACTTAGCTGCTTCTTACATGACCTACCCCTTCCTTTTGATCCACACACTCTACCTTCATATATTTTCTTTATCATTCGAGAACACTAATCCTCTCAATATGCCCAAACCAACGTAAGACGCTTCTTTCACATTGACCTATTAAATTCATTTTCAAAGCGCACTCCTTCAGACCCAATCATGACTGAATGGCCATAAGAGTTTTTACACATAGGCCTACATTTCTTAGATACTGTATCGCATTCCAACAGCATTACCTTGCTTTTGTGTTTCTCCCGATAAACCCACGCTTCACATCCATAAAACAATGTTGGCATCAACACACTTTTATATACAACCATCTTTGCCTCTACATCCTTTGCAATAATCCACATCAGTGATCTCTATACATATTATACTGGATTAACATAGGCATAACCCTTACAAAGGACTAAAGCGTGACGCTAAACTTAATCATCTGCTTAATTTTGAGGGGACAAATCTAACGACTTCTTTCAATGTTTTTGTGCGAAAACATGTCTCTGGTGCATAGATATGTTATTATTTGAAAATAGTGAAGTATCATATCACATCTGGAAGAATTTACATTTACGAATATCTAATTAAGTTTCACAGTGTACAAATACAATTAAAATCTTAGGTTTGTTAAAATATCTAGCTATCACCCATGTTGATTACATTCTGCTAAGGCTAACATATATTTAAAGTTGGATATTAGCTTGTATACTAGTTTTAGAATAAGATAAATAAACTATATTATTATAATGAAAGTTCAACAACTATAGTGAAATAAAGTAACTAGCAACTTGATTCCATTTGTTTGAATGACCAATCCGTCTGTCGATTTCACCATCCAATTTACAGAACATTCTGCCCAGATATACAAAATCATTTAAGTTGTTATAACAGTTTCCCACTTATACTAAGCTGACATGATTTCCTGATCCATCCTTATAAAAAACTATTACCATTAGTTTTAGAGTAATTTATACTAAGAACCATTATGCCTTTCATCACAGTCAAATGATTTAATGCATTCTGCAAGTCACTTTATTCTCAGCCATTAATAGGCCATAATCTGCAATATATATAAAGCAGCACTCTCACATTCACATTGTTTATTTGTACACCAACCAACCACACCCTCATATGCATCCCTCATACATCTATCCATGACTACATTAAATAATCATGGAGGCATCATACAACCTTGTCTAATACCCTTTTCAATGTCAAACCATTAGGTCTAAGTTCCATCCACCCTAACACACGCTGTACGTCCATAATACACCGTAATAATATTTACTAACCAGACATCCACATCATACTCTCTCAGAACATTCCATAACATCAATGCCGGATTAAATTAACCCTGTGGAGGCCCCTAGTCAGGCTAAATCTCAGGGCCCCTTTCTGACAAATTATCTCCTAATAATTTTTTAATTTTACCAACTAACCAATTAATCAATTTTATTACACAAAACAAACATTATTAATTATAAATGATATTAAACACATAATCTCAATAAGTTATTAAATATTACTAAACAATATTATACAATATTACTAAACAAAAAGTAAAACTTTTTAATTTAAATAAAGAAACAAAACTTCAAACATTCACTTTGCTTATTTTTTGTCATGAAATCTTTCATGATATCTGGGAAGTCTACCTTTTGCAAGACGTCATATTTAGTAGACATATTGGCAAGTGAGTTCAGTCATTCTAGTGTCATTGAAGATATATGACAATTTTTCAGCAGTTTCAACTTCTAGAAGGTTTGTTCACCAGAAGCGTTTGTGATCATGAGACACCTATAAATTCTTATTGCTGACATAACATTAATTGGAAACATTGATTTCAAAAATGACTCTGTACGATCGCGATGCTGATACTGTTTCATCAGCTTTGAAATCTTCTGTGATATGAACTACTTTTAAATCATTTCACCTACAAATTCCAACTCGATGTCCTTGGGATAATTCTCTCTAAATCTTTAGGGAGCTTCTTTAAATTCAGCATCTGTCTTCGATGGGAGCTCAAAGAGTAACATAAATAGAAAATTAACTTAGTTAAATGCTTCAAAACGACGGGAAATCTCCGCACATAGTTGATCCAATATTGAGGTAAGTTTCAATCGTAAAATTTTCTCTTCATTGAAGAACAACCTCTTGCGCATCATCATTGTCGTGGTATGATATATATTTCTTATGCACACATGCCTGCTTTCATCAATGTATTGCACATAGAATTTTTCATTTGCCTTCCTCTCGTAGTCATCAAATATTTCTATTTGTGATTTCAGAAGATCGAGGGCAATTTTAATTTCCTCTTGTTTCCTTTAATATGGATTTGCTGACTCCGATTATCCTGTCTGGGATTACACTGCAGAAGCCTGTCATGATTACACTTTCCGTATTTGACAAGCCCCTTAGTAGACATTTGGTTTCGAGAATTGTCTCTAGCTTTCGATTTACATCTTCAACAATAGCCTGCAAAGCGTTCTGGAAGCTGCCGTAGCCTTGAGATAAAACCTTAGTCACATCGGCCCTCCCACAACACCCTGAGTCAGTCACTCTTTTAAAAAAAACTAAAACAAAGCCTTGCTGACGTTCGTCATCTTTGTCCTCAAGATATTCCATTCTCTTTTGATTTCTTAACTACTTACATGTTTTAGAAAATTCCTGGAACGGGAAAAATCGCTTTTACGATCTTCATACTGCCTGCAGGGAAAAATCCTGGTTAACTTGAGTACTGCTTGGGTACTAGCGGCGCGCCCTGATCTTAAACGTTAGGTTACTATGCGGTTACCTTGGCATTTTCTAGGGGTATCGGAGATTATATACTCTCGCACTAGTTACGAAGATTGTTTCGTATCCCATTATTTCTGGTAGGTTTTTTTTATGATAAGATGTATGAGTGTTACGGCAGGTTGCGTAACTCAATTCTAGCCATCGGAATTAATTTGTAATGTTAAATTATGCGTTGCTACTTAGGGTCTGGGTTCAACGGCTATCGTTGACGTCTATTTGGTATATATTTAACCTATATCATTTTATGTTTTTTAAGTATCTAGTGTTAATATTTGTAGGCTCTCTATTTTGGTCACATAGTGTCGGACGTCTGTAGCGTCTTTGTATATTGTTAACTAAACATCAGCCATCTTGGCTANCTTTGTATATTGTTAACTAAACATCAGCCATCTTGGCTATTTAAATAATTCGCGCCTTTTTGGCGGGCTGTTTAAATTTAAATCTCTCGACTTTCAGTCCAACTATTTCCCCTGAGAGGGTTGCAAATATTATAAATGTTTGTGGCGACTGAGTTAATGTTTTGCCGCATTGATCATAGGCTCTTGGTGCCTGTTTTCAGCGATTCTTTGTACCTGCTCTACCTTTGTTATTTTACCAAATTGTAATAAAATATTATCTTCTCTTCTGAACCCATAGTTGTTCTTTCACATGCACCCTTCCTAGTGGTGGGCATCAGAATGTGATGAACAGATCAAGACAACAATATTTACATACATATCTCATAGCATCCTGAGTCCACTCGTGCATGTAACGGGGCCCACCAGTACAACTTGAAGGTAACACAACCAACTTTCCAAGATCAGAAACTTTCCCTTTCTCCCTTGCACATGGCGTCCCACAGGTGTACGTAGTTTTCCGTTCGTAGTTAACTTTGTTTGTGTCTAATGAAATTCAGGTCTTTACGTACATTTCAATCAAAACTGATTAAGAAGACTGTGATAGAGTAAAATGTAGTTTTATTAACCATCTCTTTCCATGATTCGGTAAGAGTAAAAATCTGAAGCTGCAACTGTTTTCTTGAGAAGGGCTTTGGAATTTGGATCAAACTGGGGGATACTAATGGAGTATCCATCTTCTCCATGGCAGAACATACGAGGGTACTGAAGAGCGTCATAAGTACGGTGAGTTTCACTGATCTACACCAACTTAGTGTCTCTGCTGTGAAGAACGATGTCCCACTTTTCAAACACCTGCCCCGCAAACACCAAAGCCACCTCACTGGTTGTAGGCGCATTATATCGACCCCTATGTTTTGCTGAAGGTTTTCGGTCCGCATGAATCACAACTTTAAACTCTTAACCTTCTGGGGAATTCTCCATTGCTGTTTTAAAATCTCGTATGTAAGGATTGTGTTCATGCAGAACTTTTTGAAGTTGTCCAACTAACCAGGTCTTCACAACAGGAAAGATTTTGGACCAAATTCGCACCACTTTTTTATCATTATAAACCAAATCTATTTGTTAAAATGAGGGGTTTATCTATGATGAAGGTAACAATCTTACTATCCTGTAGTAAGCTTGCCCATGAACCTTAAAAGTTGGCATACAGTTTCCCTTATGTACCTCCTTAGCTTCAAAGGAAGTCATTTGAAAACATCTATTATACTTCCTAATGTTTGCCAGAAAATGTAGAGACTCGGGATGATCATTAGTAAGGAGGCTGTGGAGAGAATCGGGAGACTTTTCAATTGAAGGAAGATGTAGTTTGCCGTTGCTACAACATAGACCCGGGCTTTCTTCTTTACAATTTTTTTGCGTGACACCTCTTGCATTCGACTTTCTGTACAACAGAAATAACCTTGTCATTACTGTAGTTTGTATTACAGTCATACTTAAATCTTTATTAAGATTTTATTTTCCACGGGATCAACCATTTATTTTCATTGTATCTACTAACAGCTTCGGGATGACTTCTGGATGTTTGTTTGCGTATCTGGATACGGAAGCTCTGTTTACATCGGGATTTGACTCGTTGTATCTTTTAATTACTGCACTATTCACATCAGGATTTTTCTCAGTGTATTTCCAAACAGCCTCCCTATGAATGTCAGGATTTTTCGCAGTGTATTAATTTCTGGATTTTTCTCGTCATAAGCTTGTACTGACCACCCATGAACATCTTTTTTCAGTATCTTTTCCCGACTTCCTATGTTTTTTTATTCTATAGATGAATCTAGCACGATGCTTTTTTCCTTTTTTTTCCTCGTTGGAAGGAGCAATTTTGGAACTGTTGTCCAAATCAGGGGGAGAATTCAGATCATCATCAGGCACAACAGAAAGACACTGGTTTTTCGGAAGAGCAGGGTAAAATAAATCATTAAAAGGAAATCCATGATAGGTTTTGTCAATGGAAGAACACCGGACAACAATACTTGCAGGGCTGGTTACATATAGTGATATAAGGATAGGGAGAGCGACAACGGGTGGTTGTTGAGGAGGGGGAATATATTGAGGTATGAGCGGTTCAAAATGCGATTGCATCATGGGACCAGAACCCCTAAAACGTGATATGGGCCTTAACTCAACAAGCTCCTAAGGCTGTATAATCACCTTGTCATCACGATACACCACCAGATGGTAAGGGTATATTTCATCAGAATTCCTAATTTCACAGTGGGTGGCGTATGTGGTGTGGAGGGACTCAACCATGGTTCTGTGTATGTTACCATACGGCATCGTAGTGAACTCTTGAAACCGTTTCCAGTTATTACAAATGTGCTGGACGACACTGGCCCGCACCTGATGCATCAGAGATTCAGTGCCGAACATGAAGTAAGATAGAGAATAGAACAAATAGGATCCATCCCCCTTCATAGGCACAACATAGTGAGGTACCATCACGCCGTCAATATAAATGAGATCCATGCCTAATAATGTGTATTGGGAAAAAAAAGAACAATAGAGCTAGCTATAAGAAATAATCCGTGTATTTTTAGAAATGTGGGAGATGACACAAATAACAAATTTGTCACACAATAAAAAACAACAGTAGAAAGTGTCCCAATCAGATAATATCAGCGACAAAATTTAATGGAAAAACCGTTATAGATATTGAAAGCAGAGAAAAAAAAGAATCTCGAGAGTACAACTCCTTCCTATCTAAAACCAAACTAAACTTTATTAAATGGTAACCTTAAACAGAACTGAAAGGATCTCAAAAAACGTTTAATAAACACACACTAAAACTCCTTAAAACTTCTATAGAGGAACGCAAGGTAAACATGTCATAAAAATGAACTCTGTTTTTGTTAAAAGAATATTATCTTAATATGGAATACTAAAAATGGAAGGAAAACCTGGTAGTACAACTATAGCGTTGTGATAAAAATGAATCAGAAATAAAAGTAGATATTTTGAAATAGAAAATATATGGAAAAACTAAATATGATGGGAAGAGAAAATAAAGCAAGAGAACAGGTTGACACAGGTGTACAGTAGCGGACTGAACCTGGAACGTAACTATTATAGCGCTGTGATAAAACTGACTCAGAAATAAAGTAGGTACAGAGCCATAAATATTCGTACACTTGTATTTTTTCCCATTATAATTTGTGTGTATACGATTTTTATTGTTTTCAAATAAATATTTTTATCTATATGTGGATTTAGATAAACTAAAACCTTATTTAAGAAATACAAATTACGTAACAACTTCATATAAATTGTAAAATAAATAAATTGAATCAAAACAGGCAGTAAATTATTCGTGCACTGGACTTTGACCTGTAGTCCTTACATATTAAAAACAATTGATAGGTTTATTTCACACTTCAGTTTATTTCAAAACATTCACTATACGCCTCAGTTTATTTCTAAAATCTCGAAGATAAATATTAGTGTACAGTTTATATAAATAAAAAGTTTAAAATTACAATGGGATGGAAATCCAAGGAAACAACCGAGTCAGAAAGAAAAATCATCATACTCTTACATAATGAATGCCAGTTGCTAAGGGAAATCGGAAAAAAATGTTAACAGGCCACACACAACTGTTAAAGACATAAATAGATTTAGGCCTGAGGCCAGTAGGTTGTATCTTCTCCATGTTAAATTTAACATATTTGAGACCTGTTCTCTCTAAATCCTCTGGAGATTTTTGGCTGAAATTTCTGTGTGTGGCTATTTGGTACTTTCTTATTATTTTAATAATATATTTTTCTAAAATAATATTTAATTTTTGTCTGTAATGTTCCAATTTTTAAGAAAAAAAAATCAACTCAAAAACTTTAGAAAATTACAGTCCAATTTTAAAAATCTCTTGTGAAAATCTTCATCTAGATTACACAAATGAGTGGTAAAAATCACAAGTAATTAAAATTACTTGGTTCTGAGATAGTGGGGCATTTGTTTAAAAAAAATCTACTTTCGAGAAAAAGTATTTTAAACTTTATTTTAACAATGCCTACCAAATTAACATCTATTTAATGTTTCAGCACCATAAGGTCGCTTGTCTGTGCCCTCATATTCATTATAAGCTTCTTACAGTTTCCTCTTAGCACGTTAACTGCGTTGTCTGGCCGTCTTTTGAATTTGAGACAGTATTCACTCACCTCTCTGCACACGTGTTTTGTCAAGTAAAATCATAGCTGATACAGTGTTTTGGCTTACAGAGATCCCAAGATTTTTTAAAACAGGACATCTTGTGATATTCCCGTTATTATATGATAATATGGGGCATCATAAATCCCAAATTGCATGGTTTTAAGCCCAACAAAAACAGTTTTGGGTACTTGAGACCAAATTACCCCATTCATGGACTCATTTGGGTTCTGGCTTTTGCCATGTAGGCACTTTGCTAGAAGTGTAGGATTTTCCAGATCCTTCCTTTGTTTCTGTTATAATTCCCTCTGGAATATGCAAATTACTCCGTTCATGAACTCAATTGGGTTCTGGCTTTTGCCGTATAGGCACTTTGCTAGTAGCGTAAGGTTTTCCAGATCCTTATTTTGTTTATGTCATAATTCCCTCTAGAATATACAAGTGTTCCTCATGGTTGAATGGTTATTTTATTGCCACTGCATTTTGGTACTTATACAAACTCTCTTCGCCCTTTTCCCCAAGCCCATGTTGAGGATTTTTATTGGTTGATAGCAAGTGAAAATATTCAGGCCAAACTGCTTTCTTCATATTCTCAAGATTTCCAGGGCTTCGCCTAGTTGCTAAGCCATAATATTTCTGAAGAGCCAAAATCCTATCATTCGTGAGGCGATTTCTTCCATCAATTGTCTTTCCATCAGCAAGAACTTTTTTCCCTGTATTTAATTTTAGTTTACAAAGACGAGTTCCCACACGCTTTTGCACGTGGCATACACATTCAATTTTTTCGATTGTAAAATCGTCCCCATATGGCTTATCTTCTAACAATATACTGAAGGCACTGGAATCCCCATCCCCCAAGTATTATTTATACTTTACATTATACAAAGGCTCAGAACTTCTAAACATTTCATTTGCTCCCTGTGCTTTCATTGCTCCACTGGTACTACTAAAATTGGCTGTACAACTGTCTCCATGGACACCCTTGAGTTTTTCTTTATATGTATATTACTTACTAAGTATCGACACATCCAGAACTCAACCAGTATCCACACTTATAGTCACTGTCAATACGCCATTATTGGATGTATGGCCTCTTTTCTTCCGGGTTCCATCCGCTGCAATATTCAGCTCTTCATTATCATCATTTGCCTTCAGTGTATCTTCAATAACCTTCTGCTTAGAATCGGAATAGATTTTGTGGTCGAACCTAGAGTATCATAATATGGTGAACATTTTGTTGGAGGCCTATGGAGATTTAGAATAAAGCACAGTACAACACCTGAAGTTTTCCCTTTCCCTATTGTAGGCAAAGCATACACTAGCCTCGTGTTTATATCATATAACTTGGTTCCCTATACTCTCTGATGTAGTTAGCGTGTAAGCTGAAATTTGCACAGTATTATTGATATAGTTTATGGCTGATTTCCTATTTATATCGAAAGTAAGTTCCTCACCACGGAGCTTACAATCATATATTAATAATACTTCACACACAAAAGCTTGTAGCTCAATTATATCATACGCATTTGTGACTCCAACATACTCACTGTAAGTCACTGAAACGTCACCAATCTTTTTATTTAATGCATTTGAAGAACTAGCCCTAATACCTGTAGGTATAGGCTCATTTTGAATAAAATGGTATTTAGGCTTGCCTACATTCTTTCTCTTTTTAAAAATATCCTTCCTCTTTGTCACTTTATGAAGTATGTAAACAATATAAATATCAACGTATAAAAAAATGTATTTGAACGATTTTGAAAATGTTAGTAACAACACATTACCTCCCAAAGGATGACATTACAATTTTTGTTTTTATATACAAATGGGAGGGAAAATAAATGTATTCCTAAAGCAGCAAGAATGCCAACTTCTAAAAACAAATTCATAGCTACATGGTATAAAATTTTGTAGATAGCTAAGAAAATATATAAATGTTATGTTGGATAAGGAAGTATGTTAAACTACGTTCCGCGCCACACGTCATTGTATAATTAAAAGGGGTATACCTTTACTTATATTTTGTAGGGTTTTAAAAAAAGGTCTTAACCCAAAGTTAAGATGTTATAGAAAATTAAATAATAAAAAAATCAAGTTATTTTGTTGCCATACAAACTTGCTGAGTCCCCTTAAGGCTGCTTGGAAGTAGAATTTTTCGAAAAGCGTTCTATAATGCACCCCTACAGTAAAAGAAGAACCACCATGCAAAAAGAGAGTAGAATACGAATCACCATGTGGGATGGGGGAGGCGGGATATACGTGTTTTGGCCTTAGGCCAATTTAAGGCCTCATAGGATCTGAATTTTTGAAAACGCTTTTTTTTAGTGGACATTAAACATATGAGACATACAGCCATGCGAAATTTCAGCGCTCTATGTCTTGTTACCCTGGAAATGAACTAATAAATGGGCTTAGGCCCAAGGCCAATTTTAGGCCTCTTAGGAGTCAAATTAAAAAAAAGTCTGTCTTAGTGCACCTATACAGTATAATAAGAATCATCATGCAAAATTTCAGCTTCCTAGGACTTGTTCTTGAAATACAGTGATCAGTGAGTGAGTGAGTTAGTGGTATTTGCATTTTATAGAAATATATGAAGGTCAAACGTTCACACACTATGCATTTACCTAGTATTTATTATTTATTGGGTTATCTAAGTCATAATAATAATCTAAAGGGGTCGGTATGGTTGATTTGGGTAAAATGCCTTTCTTAGGTTTCTTATAATCCAAGGGGTACAAACTCTTTTGTTTAGTAATTGCACCCTGTAAAACTCATTTAACTTTTACTTTGTTAACATTTATACTTTTTTTCGACTCCTCGAAGAAATAAGTATTGTGATCGTAAAAAACAACAACAATCTTGTTATTTTGATGAGTGTCGAAGTTTCATGACTTCCTGAAACCGAAAACGTAGACAAAATTTAACCCAAGCTTCTAACTTAAAGACATATGATCTACATAGTTTATTTTCTGACAAGATAGTGATAAATAGAAATAAAATTTTCTG
>CABEEJ010005058.1:0-55027 GCA_901482245.1 Timema douglasi
TGAGGGTACCATGAAGTTGGCTGCTTCCCCTCTCCTATTGTGGGGAGTGAGGGAACCATGAATTTGGTTGCTTCCCCTCCCCTATTGTAGGGAGTGAGGGAACCATGAAGTGTGTTGCTTCCCCCTCTCACACGTTAATATCAAAGCGAAACAAGATATATATTTTTTGTGAAACAAAACAATCGCATCTTCCTTCAGTGGCCGAATGGTTTAAGGCATCACTCTCATGTTAGACCAGCCGCTGATGATGGGGAGAAAAAGGTTTAAATCCCTGTCAGGTCTAGTGAGATTCTTTTTATCCAAATTGTGCCCCAATCTCCTTCCCCTCCAAAATACTTTTAATACTAAATAGTTATTATTTAAATTCAATAGTTATTCCAAAAAAACTATTAATATTCAATAATAGTTTAATAACACTATTGGTTTCATTTAGTTCATTTTCATAAGAGATAATTGTTGATAATGTCAAGTTCAACATTTCCTCTTCTTAAAAATATTTTTAGGTTGATATAAAATTAATGTTTTTTTCACATGATAGTTGTTTGTGTACTCGTATCTGAGTAATGCAATCCTTGCTAAGAATAACCTACTGATTTAGGAGAACTAATCCAAAAAAGTGGCCATCAATGCTGGAAAGGAAACTCATCGAATCCAACCTCGGACATATCCTATGTTCAAGCCTAGTCACATGTGCAATGTTTCCATATTAAATTCAATAAACAAAATCTACTGAGACAATGAGGACAGTTATTAATAAATAATTGGTAGAAAAGTTATAGCAAAAAATATAAAGGAATTCCCACAAAAATTGTTTTTATGCTTGTTTTGGTAAAAGTTAATGTTACATTCTGAGTTAAAACTCCTTTAATAAAATGGTTTGTTGGTGTATAAATGATTTTTGTTATCCTCTGTTTTAAATCAATTATAAATATAGCTATAAAAATCCTCTTCTCTTAAGTATTTTTTCAAACAAGTAGATTTTGGGAAGCTTTGTTAGCAGCTGAGAGTTAGGCCATCTTTAAATATGTTCTCAGTAACGATATATTATTAAATTGAAGGACGTTGGGTGCAATAGCAAATGTTAATATCTCCTATTCTACTAGCTAGGACTAATTTCTCTTAGCATTGATTACCTAAGCAATGGAGGCTGTGTGCATTGATCAAGTTATTATAAAATGAGGTTTATGCAAGTATAGAACCAAGGTCTTTGGGATGTATATAAGTAAGAGAATTAATAATCAATATGTTAAACGTGTAAGTATTAAGTATAGTGTAAGCTCTATCTACAAGAAGTTGAAATAATATATGATATAGGTCTCTTTCAAAAATGGCTAGTGCAAGATGAAACTCAGCTCCTGATTACAAAATAACAACTTGTGTGTAGTAACGAGTGATTTAGTATAGTAAACATTTTTTAAAGTAATATTAAGTCGATATTAAACTACTTGTCCCAAATTACATTCACTAAAAATGAACAGTTACTTCTAAAACCCCTCCATATCATTGTGTGCTTCCATCCATGTCATTGGCCAGTTGGATACATATAGGAATATCTCTGATGCTTAAACAACATATTATGATATCAGGAAATAATAACAACCTGCAAAGAGTGGTTGTAATATATATTATTATTGATGATGATTATGATAGAAACCTATGGTTGTATGGATATTGCATATTATCCAGCCGCAAACAATTATTGGAGAGAAAAACCAAAATATATGTTTGCATAAAATTATGTGTCACTTAAACAATATACAAATATTACATAATTGTTTGTATATAATTATTTTCTACTTGCCTGCGTCTGTAATAGCTTCAAATGATCTTTCCAGTGTATTTCTTATTATTTCGTTTAAAGAATCGCATTGTCTTGAGTGGATTCCAAAAAATGCAGAATCAAATTTATCATGTTGTGGTAACTTTCCTATTAGTCTTGGAACAGCCAGATTGTCTTGAAAAATAAGATATTATGTTAATCAATCAAGCTGCATATTTTATATTTCTCAATTAAATTTACATGGACATTTTCAGACAGGTCATAAAACATTCAATTTAGCTGGCTGACACCTATATTGGGCGGATTTAATACATTTCAGAACATGCTCTGTCTTTATATGGTATTTGAACATCTTCTTGGTATTTTCAATCAGAATAAGGTTCCAATACTTACCAGCCTAATTTACTAATAATATAGATTTAATATACTTGTATAAAACTGGTAAGTATGTAATATATTATAAGAGGCAGAAAGTGTGTTAGTGTATGTGTGCACATCAATGCGGAAGAAAATTTAAATTAATCGGGCAGATGTAAGGACCATCCCAAACCACAATGAAGGTCTGAACATTATTAAATTTTAAAATGAGGACCAGAAAATAGAAAATGTTCCCCCAAAATTTTCAAAATATAAAAAGCTACTTTACAATATTGTAGAAACTTGAATTATATTATTGAATATAATGGTACAGACTCAAATATCCAGAAGAGTCTGCATATTTAAATTTTCAAATGAGATACCATGAAATGGTTAGGGTTGGAAATTTCCAAAACTAATGTTATTAAGTATAAAATCCACAAAAGAGCTCTACAAAAGTATTAAAGGACATGTTCTGCTTTGAAAGAATTATGATAATAATTTCAAAACCTAATAAAAAATATGGTTAAGTGTTGTAGAAAATTTAAATATATACAATCAGTTAGGACGACTACTCCAATAATAAAAAATATATATTAAATTTAAAAATTGGTTACAAGTAATGGGGTGCCCAAAAGTGTATAAGCTAATATTAAATATAACTCCCCACATAACTGAATGGTGTATGAATAGATGTAATATCAATATTCAAACCTGGGAAATATATGAGCTCGAAATATATAAAACTAATGTAAAACAATATTTTTGGTAAGATTGAAAATATGAATTTGACTGGAACGTAAAATAACCATATCAGATAACCAAAGAGTCTTGAAATTTCACAGAGGGACTGTGGGAACTGAAAAAAACTGTGGAAGGGGAGGTAGCATGGAATATTTCCAAAGATATTAAAAAATCTACCTTTCAGTGAGCAAAAATGTGTAATTTGCAAAGTTGTAAAAGGACCATCCTAGGTAACATAAATTTGGAAATTTTGGAATTTCCAAATAGGGGATTGGGAGATAGGTTAAAGGTGGAGGTAGAGTGGGAGCCTCAAAATTTAACTACCACAGGGTATTTTGCTCCTATAAATAATACTTTGAGCTATTTTTAAAGAATGTTGCAGAGCCATCTAGTGTCAAAACCCACAACTATAACTTTCAAATGCTATTTTTCCCTTGGAGTTGACAACTTTCTCGGGTTTCCTCTAAATTTTCAGTCATTTTATTGCAATCAAAAGTTTTGACTATTTCAGAGTGAGTGTTTTGGTGTTTAAAAAGGACGTACCATAATCACTCAATTGAGGGGCCATCATGTAAACAATCCTGGACGCCCTCCCAATTTACAAGAAAATGAGGAAGAGTCGTTTGTTTGCTGCTTACAAAGTTTTAGTGACTCTGAATCGTGCTTCTTAGTCAGTGTCTCCAATAACTTCAATTTTAAGAATCAATTTAAACTAAAAGATCAGAGTGAACAGGTGATATTTTAGTCAAAAGGGGAAGAACAAAAGTAAATGCTGCCCCTGGTAAATGCAATGCTTCTGAAATGAACAATGAAGCTCAAACTTAAAATCCTGCTTCTGTTGCTCACAATTTTAAAAAAATGCGGAAAACTTACAAAAGAGAAGGATACGTGCGGGGAAAGCTGTGATGAATTTGATGATGAAATATGTCTGAGAAAATCTTCTGATGTGTGTGACTTTGATTATGAAATTGAAACTATGAAAGAGAGAAGAAAATTAAAACTTTAAAAGTGATATGATTGTTTTTATAGTGAGACAAAAGACTCCAAAAGATAGTAACTCATTGAAAAACCTTTTTAAAACAGTTGGAAAACATGTTGTTTTCATTTACGTGGAAGCTGAACTCCCTGGAAACTTTGATGATGAGGGGGCGAAAATTAATGCAATGCATTGATCTCTCAATTCTTGGAAGTGGCTACAGAATAAAGATGAGTTGAGGTATCCATGGGAAGACATTTTCAGAAATATTCACTCTCCAAACAAGTATCATATAGGCCATTGGATATTTTTCCATTCCAGAGTTAGAATTTTTTTTGTGTAAATAGAGAATATTGTACTTTGTTCTCATTATTTGTTTTAAAGATCTTTTTGTGATAAATACATTGGTTCGTATTCTTTGATTTTCAACTCTAAACATGAAATAATCTCAATACTACTGAAATAAATATTAATTTTATTTTTTATTTTATCTGTATTTTTATTTTGTGTGGGGTGTGGTGTATTTTCTTCAAATGTGAGGTGTTGAATTGCTCCTTTCAGAGCATCTTTCATCTGAAACTGAATCATATAAGTAATGTTGCCCAGTATCCTTGCCTAATCAAATTGCATTGAACAATATATATATATTTGTAAAATTGTGGATCATTAAAAAATTTAAATTCAAACATATAACAATAAAATAATTTTTAAATTTAATTATATTAAAAACTTAAAGCTATATTGCTCTTTTAACTTATGTTTACTAGTCATATTATTGAAATATTATAAAAATTTGAGCAAAGTACCCCTCAAGTTGGAAAATTTGGAATGGGTGAAAGATTGGGGTGAATGGTGTAAGGGGGAGCTCAAAATTGCTTAAATAATAGGGAGAAAAAACTCTTTTGATATGATACAGTTTTAATTCTGTATAGGCAGATGAAAAAATCTAAAAATAAAAAAAATAAAACCAAAGGTTATCTTAAAGGGGATCCATATTGTTGTGAATAGATAGCTAAAATTGGAAGGATAAGTTGACCCCTATTTAACAGCAACATGATAATTAATAGAAACAATTTCTCGTGAAATAGCTTGGTGAGCCATTGTGCTCTTTGGGAAACAATGATATTCATTTATTCAATATATTGAATAAATGAATATCATTATGTTTCTATCATAATATATTATTTTATTTTTACTCTTTGGTAAACCATTGTGCTCTTTTTTCTAACATGTTTCTAAAAATGTATATTAACTCATTTCACTTATACTATGATCTTGATTAGGCAAATATTGTATTGTGAATGGATTGCTCTCCCCCCCCCCCACCCTCCTTGTGCGCTCAGTTTGAGATCTTAGGTATCAATGTATGATTTTGTTTAAAAGTTCTAATTTATTTTAATTCATTGATTGCCTATTTAGCTAGTCCAAGATTGTGCAAGGAGGAAATTTAAAAATGTTAGTAATGGGATGTTGAAAATCTTATTTTGATATAGTTTTGATGCAGATAAAATAATGTATATGCATATTTAAAATACAATAATGCACACTTAAAACATATTTGCCCTTTAATAACAATAAACAATCTTTCAATATAGAGAATTGTTTGAATCAAAGTATGTTTAATCAAAATGTTCAAAATGCACCGTAAACGGGTTACTATGCCACTCAACAAGGTTGTTTTGGACAAGAATCTATATATTTTTCTTATTGACTTGCCTATTTTTGTATTGGTTTTATCAAATAATAACTAAGCTTGACATTAATATTATTTTTACTTTCTCATATTGAGAGAAAGTATTGTAATTGTGAAAAAAAATTATCCGAAGATTATGAAGACTGTTTAGGTTTTATGTGAACCCAACCCCCAAAATGTGGATTTTACAATTCTCTCTGTCCCAAAGTCTATCTGTTTGTCCCTGTCCACAGATCCAAAACGGTTAAATGAATTTTTTTCAAACATAATATTTGGATTTAAAGACTTTTTTTATTTTGACCACAGTCCTCAACTTAAGGGTGGTGTACTGATTGATTTTTTAAACTTTAAATATTTTAAATATGTTTCTTAAGGATGTAGTTCAAATAGGTATCTTAGGAGTATTTGATAATACAAATAGCACTGTATACCTGTTTTTGGGGTAAAAACTTGTTTGTACCGTAGTTAAATGATATCTCATTTTTTCAAAATTTGAATTTTGCAAAAGTGGCTTTAATGATTTTGTTTCAAATGAGAATCTTGGCAATATTTACGTGACAAATAATATTACATACTTCTTTTAGGGGTAAAAATTCACTAGTTGGTAATTTACACATTACTGGGTTTTTTTAAACTTGAAATAGTTTAGAATTGGATCTAATTACTTGGTTTCAAATGGGTATTATGGGAGTGTTTGAAATGTAAAATTGCAGTGTATTGTTGTTTTTTGGGTAAAAATGTATTTAAGGATAGTGCACAAATAATTAATCTTTCAAAGATTTTAAATATAAAAATGGGTCTAGTGATTTGGTTATAAATGGATATGGTATTGGGAGTGTTTGACATGACAAATATAACCATATAGCTTATCATAGGGCCTACTTGTTTTTGAGGTTAAAAAAATGTTTAGGGTAGTTTAATGATGACTGCATTTTTTTAATTTGAATATATAAAAAAATAATCTAGTGAATTGGTTCAAATTATAAATAACTATTTATTTGGTTTTCTAAATAATAATTTTTAGGTACGGTAGTAGTTTACCGATGGTTGATTTTTGTGAAATTTTGATTTGATTGGGAATAACTTCAAAAACTTTGTTCAAAATAAGTGCCATGGAACTATTGATTATTTTGGCTGATAATTAACAATGTACCTTTATTTTTCAAGAATAAATTAATTTAAGGGTAGTTTACTTAAGAAAAATTATATAAATTTTGATATATTTTTTTTAGTTTGGTCTTGATGGATTGAGATTGAAAATGGTATCAAATATTCATATAATATTATAATATTCATAATATATAGAATTCATTTTTATTCCTACAAATTACAAATAATGTTAGGGTAGTTTACAAATTACTTAATTTAAAAGATTTAAAATTTTTAAAAAAATCTTTGAACAATTTGGTTTAAAATGTACGTCTATATACAAAGAGTGTTTTGTTGTAATCATCAAGATTATTTGTTTGTTTTTATGAAGAAAACTTACCTAAGAGTAGTTTACTAGAAACCTGTTTTAAAACTTTTACTTTTAAATTATGCTACATAATATGAAAAAGTTTGTGTGACTGTATCGTAGGCTACCATTTATTTTATTAATTGGCCATGACTATTGTGTACATTATAAAATGTATTTTAGTATAAAAATTCTATAAAGAAATAATTTTTAATAACTAATATTTTTTACAAGATTAAGTAGTTTAGTGAAAATAAAATATAGATTAGTGTATAATAAATAGTATATAATAGGTAGGGAGTTGAAAAGATGATAAACCTAAGTGTCTTAATACCAAAATTAATGCTTTGACAAATTCTTAGTGTGATTTTTTTAAGTTGTGTTACCTAAGAGAGAGTATTCATAAGTCCTATGTGACATTCTTGTTATGTGAGTTCATAAAAGTTCTGATATTAATATTAGAAGTTAAAATAGTTTAGTTTGTAGCATGATTGGTCTATTTAGGAATTCAAGTGAACATTATACCATGACTCCATTTAATTTGAAAATCCAGATTATCTAAGTGGTGTGCTGGCTTGAGTATCAGTTAGTAGGCCAATATGACAAAGTGAAAAAATTTGTCGAGTATTTTTTTCTAAAAAATCTAGTAGCATGAGGTAATTGAAGGTCTGAATCTTAATTGGGAAGCCAGTTGAGCAGATCATTTAGCATACCTGACTCTTGTATAGGAATTAAGATTACTCAAGGGTTTGTTATATATATAAGTCATAATTGGAAAGCCATATTAGCTGAATTAATAGCATTCTGGATTCCCACTGTAATTACCTATAGCAGTGGTTTCCAAACTGTGAGGAGATCACTCTGATTCAAGCTCAGATAGCCACAGCCACACAATCTGTGTTATTATATCACTGGGCACCGTTAAAACTGTACCGAAATAGTAAATATTCAGCATTCTCTTGGTGGTACTCCAAATTACAGGAATTGTTAGGTTGGTGTGCCATTCAAATAGTTTGGGAGCCGCTGATCTAAAGGACAAACAGGTCTGACAAGTATCCAGCTAAAGGGGTTGAGCAGGAGGGTACGAGGACTAAACTCCTCTAGATAGCCATGTTAAATAAGTTGCCAGCACGCATGACTTATATTTACTTAGTAGATAGTAGTCCTGACATTAATTTTACAAACTTAGGCACTCTCTCTTCTTACTCATAGATAAGTCAATTTTTATTTTTAATGTAGCGTGGAACTTCACACACAATATTTATCTTTATTATGTTTAAGTAACCTCTAATATATTTAATTAACATTTGTTTTTCTGATACACCTATTTATTTAATTTCAATTTTGTAAACTAAACACAAATGTTATTCATGGGAGTATGACTAAAAATAATCTTACCTTGTTCCCACAGTGAACCATTATTAATCTTGATAAATTCTGAGTTATTAAAAAGTTTCTCTTTTAGTTCGTCCAAATTATTGGCCTCGGGAAACACACCTGAAATCCCTGATATGACAACATCATCAGGTGATAATTCTGAAGAGCCATTATTAGACATTATGAAACCTGGTAAACAAAAATATACTAATACATTGGTTTACATGATTAAATATAAATGTATTCTTAAAATATAGGTATTACCATAATCATATGAGTGACTTTAATTTTAAGTTTACTTAACCATGATGGTATTTAATGATTATAATGTTTCTTGAAGTTGACAATAATACACTATTTTGAAACAAATCAATAATAAAACTAATCATTGTGGTAGTGTTCACTTTTACATACATTACTGTTTCCAGACTGTGGTCCAGGACAGTTATTTATTAAAGTCATATATTTTCCCACTACCGGCCTGTTGTAGCTTCATATACCTTACAAGCTAACTTAAAACTAGGACAAGTACAACATCCAGTCCCCACCCATTAATTAATCACTGTGAAAAGGTAAACCTATGTTTCCCCAATAATTAATTTTTCAGCCATGCCAGGAATCGAACCTGGGGCCCTTAGCTTAGTGGATAAACATGCCACCAACTGAGCTAAGGGGGTGGTGTACATTAATATAATATATTTTTAATATATACAAAAATTAGTACTACTTCCCAAAATAAGGATAAGTGTTCAAGTGTATGAGGGATGTGAAAAAAATTCCTCTCTTATTTTTTTACTATACTTACTATGACAAAAGATTGTGAATGTAATATGATTAATTTTGTACTGCAATCCCAATTTATGGTTGATTTGTGAATCCAAGCAGACAATATCAATTTCCATGCAATGCAGAATAAAACTTATGATAATTATTTAAAGAATTATAGTCATCATTAAATAGTAGCGTGCTTCCATATAACTTCGAGCTTTTTCAGCCATTATTTTTTAAACCTCTAAAAGGGTTTTAACACAGAATGAAGCTTTTATGGAACCTTTTGAATGAAACGTTTATTTAAAGCCCGAATATGGTGAAACAACATATGTACACTCTGTTAACCTGACAGGCAGATTTAAATCATGACACTGCCAGAATAGTCAACTAATGTTTGTGACACTAGAGGTGGGTAGAGGTCAATGTGTCTCATTTCAATACTTCCCTCAAATAAGCTATAATTTTAATAAATTGTGTTAAAGAATTTGTTTATGTTTGGGTAATGACCCAAAGTTTATCAAATAAATAGGGGGTGGTTGTAACGCAACTTTTATAATGTGTTAATCTACATGGAAACTCGGGGTTTGGAAATATATAAATATTTTTTTAGAACTCCAGAGCAAAGAAAATAAATATACATAATATAATAAAGAAATAAATAGCTAAGAAAATGTTTATATATGATTGTAAGTTCAAAATCGATAGATATTTTATGAATAAAAAGCGAAAAATTTCCATATTTAAGTTTTCATTTTTCATACCCATTCGGTTCGAGAAACTTCAAAATCAAGAAACCATGAAACCTATAAAACCTAAAATAAGCATACATAGGCCTACTTAGATAAATTTGAGTGTGGACACCATTGTTGTATCAATAAAGAGCACATATATAAGTTACAAGCTTAACTCGTGACCCAAAGTGAAAAGGGAGTTACAATTCCAAACAACCTAGAAAGTTTAAACATTCCATGGGCAAGTCAGGATAAGTTTGCTATATGGGTAATTTTGCAATATTTTTATTTATTTTATTGTGACATTAACTGGAGATTATGTGCTCAGAAAATACATTTCATTGATAGCAATTCCATACGAAGCGTCAAATTTTCATTGTAACTCTTAGTCCATTCTAGTAGATGTTGTTGGAACCTCAATAATCAATGTTTAGAAAGTGTGTGTTTTGCTCATTTGTTAAATTATTTTGTCTTTTTTGAACACTAGACATTAATTTGTTGAATGTAGTAAATCCTTGTTACGCTTTTCTTACTTCGCAATCAACCGAATTCCCAGTTCTTTCAGTCCTGTAAAGTTGAAAATGTTTGTGTCATCTGTTTGTTGGAGTATTATTTAAGTTATGTTATTTTTCATAAACAGTGATAACTCCAGTAGGCCTCAATGAATGTTGGCAACAAAAATGCCAGGGAAAACAAGGCAAGCAGTGCTTGCCTTTAATTGAAGATATGTAATTATTTTATTTAATGTTTGCAAAAACTTTCTCCTGGTAATCATTTAAATGGAATTCAAGCATCACTGGGTTTGAAAAAAAAAGTCCCATACATGCACTAGTCCATCTGATGGTGGTTGAAAGTCGGTATTTGTCAGACTTTCATCCCATTGTTCTAGCTAGTGTAGTAGGGGAGAGTCGTGTAGTAACGGACACTTAAGATTTTTAAATTTAATTTATAATTTTATTAAATGAAAATGAGACAAATGACATGTAAATATTAAGATTACATGTGTATTTATATACCTGCTGTATTAAAATAGCATATAGAAAATATTCTTCTTTCTAGAGTCATTAAAAAAAAGGTCTTAGTTCAGTTTAAAAAAAGTACTGTCGGGTAGTACCGGACATATTACAATTTTTTAATCAAATTTGGACACCAAACTTCTCTTATTGTCTTAAGATGCTTTTTCACAAGAGTCACATTTATAAAGAGAGGGATTTAATTCAGTATTGGCACAATTCTTGTGCGCCCACCCTTGGCAAAAGTCACACTTTATCCAATCCTCGTCAAAATTTTCTCCGCAGATTATGCAGTCGGTTTTATCTTCAACTTCTTCGCTCATAAGTTGTGCCGAAGTTTTGTTAACTTTTCTGTTATTTTGATGTAGTTTTATATATATTTTTTTATCGTGACTTCCAACTTAGTTTTTGATTTTCCCATTTTCGTGAATTGTTTTCTTCTAACTGAGCTTTATAAGGACTTGATGTTAGTATTTCGCTCTTAGCACCACGTATTCTTCTAACATTTAATCTGCGTTCTGCAGCGACAGGCACTGGTGACACTTGTGTGATTATGGTGTGGAAAAATCCAGTTGAAGGAGTTGATGACTGTGGAGTCTTTGATGTTGAAGTTTGTGCGGTTGAAGTTGACTGTTGTGAAGTCATGGAAGTAAATAACTCTGGAAATGGAGGTTGTGGAGATACAGAAGTTGAGGCTCTTGGAGATTCAAATGTTGGTTGTAAATTTTCGTGTCTATAATTTGATGTGAGTGGGGTCTTAGGGGATATTGATTGTATATTTCCTGGATCATTTTTCAATAGCTCTATGTCTTTCTAGACAGAGTCGGGAATATCTAGTCCTTACGATGGCAAATAGTTCAAATCTGTGAATATGTTTGGATTATATGGATATATACCTGCACATTCAAACCCTTTTTTTTTTATATATATATATCCATTCGGCAAATTTTGGTAAAAGCATAGCTTACTAATCCAACTACATCACAATTTGTTTTCCGGTCAGGAACTATTTTTACTTCATTTCCTAATTTTAACTTCGCTACTCTGTCTCCTAAGGAGCTTTTTGGAATAGCGTATGTATTTGCCGCCTATCTCACTGTCATAGCGTTACTTAAAACCTTCTCTACAGCTATTTTCATATTCTCTTCTTGCCACTTCCCACGTAAGCCTACTTTTTCCTTTTTCTTTAATTTAGGCATAGTGTAAAATTCCAGAATAGGTTACCTGAAAGAAAAAGTTCTATGAAGACAAAATAAATAAATATATATAATATATATAATTTAGTATTAAGTGTATATATATATATAACTAATCTGAGTAATCTTATCTAACCTTAATTGAATGTTTTATTTGAGCTTTATTTGTTGTTAATGTTGATAAAAAATTTGTGGCATCCCCCAGTTTGTCCGGTACTGGACGAAAACAACTTGTCCGATACTAGCCGATCTGTATGGCAATAAAATAATGGTATTCATTACAATAATATTTTCTTTGTTGACCAAATCAATATTATAACTTATTCAGGAGTTTACCCTTTACCTTATATCCAATAAACAAACTAATTGTAATTATCGTGTGAGAATGAGAAGTCTTGAAAATGTAGTTGGAACAAAGAAACAAAGCATATAAACTATACAAACACTCGTGGGAACCGTACGGCTCAAGGGCGCGCCTTCAACTAACTGTTGTCTTTGGCTGCAAGCAAGAGGAGTAATATTATATCCGAGAGGATTCTCTAGCTTACGGTAGTTTACTGAAACATGATCTGTCCGATACTATACGACTCTCCCCTAATTATTTGTGACGTCATAGATTTTTGAGGTAAGAGAAGAGGAAAAGCTGCAGATTTCAGGCAAAAATACACGCAGTCAAGCTACGACTTATCTTGTCTGAAAGGTGATGACTAGAACCAAAGTCACTACTTTCAAAACAGAGGGAGGGTATGGCATGAAAGGGGAAATTAATATTGTCAAACCCGCCTCGGTGGCGTAGTTGGCTAACGCGCTTGTCGTGTTGAGCTCGACTGCTGAGGATGGGGAGATTGAGGTTCGAATCTCGGTCGGGTGAATTGGGGGTGATTTTTCCTAAATGGTTTTCCACTCTCCCTCCACGCAAATTCGGGTTCACTTCCTCTAATTCAACCTTCCCAATTCCTAATTCATTAGAATAATTAGTACTTAAAGCATATAACCCGAACGAGTAGTAAGACGCGGTGCTAAATATATATATAATATTGTCAAGGTACTGACCTCGTGCCTACACTTCTTTAAACCCAGTACACATGGCACAACTTCTTGTACATAAACTTGTACAAAAAGTTGTAGCCTGAAGATGGCGTTGTGTGAACATCAAAGTTTGTATAAGATCTGCTTTGCACAACTTATTGAATACAATTTCAGGAAATAGAACACATCCTATTTCAGTCATTTTTCTTGAACAACTTCTGAGTTGTAAACACGAAAACTTTTGTCTTCTAGGCAGTTTTTTTAAAGAGTGATTTTAAGAAAAACAGCTAAATATTGAAAACAAACACATAACTATAATTGGACGAAGTTAAACCCCAAATATAAAGATTTTCAACTGTTTAAAACAAATATTAAAAGATTGAAAAACAATTATTTTTTATTTTCATAATTTTTAGGAATGATTAAGAAATTATTTACATAAAATGCCAATATTTTCCAAATCATTCAATAATTATTTTTCCATAAAAAGGGAAAAAACGTCATGCTTTTTTCAAATATTGTATGCAATACATGTGACCAAGATATTTTACAATTTCTTGCATGACTTTTTGCACAAGAAGTTGGGTCATGTGTACCAGGCTATATAGTTTAGTGTAGTTTTGATGTGTGTATCAGTGAAAGCTAAAAAATGAAAGTTTATACTATATATGTCTATAACAAGTAATGACACAATAATGTAAATTACAGAACAGAAGAATGCCCAAAGTCACAACTTTAATTTTTAAAAAAAACTACAAATAGCTTCTAGAAGCATAAGGATTATTTTTTTTTAATTCCGGAACCTCGCTTTAAGCTTATGGGGCACCCCTTCCAAGGTTGCCTAAGAATTTTGATAATGTAAAATGTACAAACAAAAATACTGCCGATTCACCCATAACAATTAAAACTAGCCTACCTGAGCAAACATGAAATAACTTTAACTATTTACAGGAAAATTAATTATATACAATATATTACAAAAGGTTAACGATTTTGTTATGGGAAAACTTGACTCGCAATCACCAGCAAGCAATCATTTTGGCACGCCTGCTTCCACGAGCATAATTACCAGCCTTGCAATGCACTCCTGATACAGTCATGCCATGCACCACGCGGCGTACATTGCACGTTATTGACAATACACTGATAGACCATAGTTCCATCATGTGCCACGCGTTCATACATTGCTGACGTTAACTTCACGTACGTGTATAGGCCAAAGATGGACATTTGCGGCTGAAATCTTGAAGCTGTCGTCTGCATAATATTATTCAAGAGAGAAGGAAACTTTAGGGGATCTCTTTCCTTCCTATACACACACAAAGCAACCCATTATAAGGACATTGTTCGCCAATTTGATTGAATTTATATGATACATTTATGTGTGATTAGGTAAACGATATAAATGTGTTAGTAATAAAAGGTTTGAAGAGTATAAAAAAGTTCAAAACTCGTAACATGTTTCTTTAAATAAGTTAATATTAGCTAATTACGTAATATTGCCTACAAGCTCATAACCTATATGATTGTTTGAACGTAAAATTTCTACACAAAGTTTGTCATTCAAACAAATTTAATCAAGTTTTAAGATACCTACCTTATTGTATTATAACTATTGAACTTTATTTGTTGATTGCTCCTTTTGGGGGTGAATTACCCCCTTCTTTCCGAAAATATCATTCATAATTCATTTTTATATTCCTATACCAGGGATCAGTGAAACTTTTCTGACCAGTGTGACACTCAGGGGACTTGCTGAATTTTATATTATTGTGTCACCTATTATTTACGTTTTTAATGAGTCTTAAAAACAAAAACTTTAAATCTCCACGTTTTAAATTGTTCAAGCTACACATATATTTGATCATTTTATTGTTCTAATGAGGTATGAATGAGGAAGGAAACATTCTAGAGATACTCTATCCTTTTTCTTTGGAAGGAGAGTGGGGAAGCCCGTTAGGAAAAACCACCCTGAGTAGACCCATCCGGGATTCAAACTCCTATCTCCTCGTCATCAGCATCCCAGTATAATATTAGTTTGACATATTGCATTTTGATGGTCATATAGTATATGTTTGGTTCAAACCATGTTGTCTTTAACGGCACAAAAGATTACCTTAAGTACGAGACAAGACGATTTCTAACCGTTGACTTCAAAAGTACTGTGTGACATGACATGACATGACTGTCGACATTTTATTGACTTCAGAAAATGATATCACATTGGGAAAAGTTTTATACAGTGTTTAATTCTTTTCATGTCAACGTACCACCCAAATCGTGTTCACGTGCCATCACTGGCATATACTGACATCACGAGTCACAAGCCCTCACAGGTAAAACCATCACTCACACAACAATAGCATGATTAGTACAAGTAAGAATAACTGAACTGGTAGTGAAATTCGGTTGGGGGGGGTGGGGGGGTAAAACTAATAGATAAAATCTCACCTCTTTCGGGGCCTCTGCTGGTGGTTCTTTGTAATGACCTTGATTTGACCCTAAAGAATATTTGACAGCATTGACAATATTCTCCTCTTAATTTCATATATTAAAAATATTTTGCTTTTATTTGAATTTTATATTATATTATTTCATGCCTAGAATACGTATTATTCTATATTATTCATTTATACTAGTCACCAGATTCTAGCTAAGAAGGTACTAGTTGTTTTTGTTGCTAAGCTAACACCCTGAAGCAAGAAGGTATCAACCGTTGTAACTAACTTCATTGTGTTGACGCATTTGGGTAATAGTTGACACGTTGGAGTGTTTTAAAGGCAACTTTCGGTTCTAGAACATCCTAGATCTTTGTTCTAATGTTCTATTGGACTGAGGTGCCGGTAGTTTGTGTCTGATCTGGTACTCTGATATAAGTCTTCGGCCTGATAGGACGTGTTTTGAGATGTGCAAGTATAAGTGTGCAACATGTACACAAAGGAACATGAAGATCGATTATCGAAATAATTCAATGTAATCCTGCGTTTAAATATATTAAACATTACATTTATACATAATTCAAGTAGGTGCGGGTGTGTTAAGTAATATATCTTTACAAAAGTGCGACATTTGGCAAAGTAATCATGATCATTTCTATAACAACGTGGCAAGTCTAAAATTATTGAATAAATCACTAATAAACTTATTTCTGACAAGAATCATTAATCATATAGATTCCAAACTCAACCTCAAGTATAGTAATGATAAAAATGGGAAGAAAGACACGCTGCAAACAACGGCGCCACGAGTACCACTAATCATGGGACATAACATTAAGTCTCCAATACAAAGTGCTAGGATACAAGACGTAACCTATATCTCCACAACGAGGGGCTAATATTGGTAGTATAGCATAGGACATAACATTCAGTCTCCAATACAAAGTGCTAGGATACAAGACGTAACCTATATCTCCACAACGAGGGGCTAATATTCGTAGTATAGCATAGGACATAACATTCAGTCTCCAGTACAAAGTGCTAGGATACAAGACGTAACCTATATCTCCACAACGAGGGGCTAATATTCGTAGTATAGCATAGGACGTACCAAGTGGGGCCAGAGTCGGACTATTTCATATGGCTACCACGTGTGGCAATATTAGCACTATAACATATTTCACATGCCAGGTTTCAAGTGTATATTTACGATGTTTAAGGCTTGACATTTTTATAATTATTTAACTAACACTAATATTTATTACAATAGAAATAACCAACAAGCCACTAGCCTTATAATGCTGAATCCTTTTTCCAAAACCATACATCGACACAACACAACTTTTGTCAGAGTACTCAAGTTTATAGAAAAAGATTAACCGGTTTTAAACATTAACAGTACATACTGTAACTAAGAACATGACTCAACAATGGAGAGTATTCCTCTTTAACCCCATAATGAAAGGTGTCTTCAAACCTAGTCCTCTTTGAGAAAAGTCACCGCACGCCACTGAACTGAATATACATCGTCACACCTGTTTAAAATATTGCACTGGTCTTGAACTAATCATGTAGGTCCTTCGCGTAGTGATTGTTGAGAGTTGTTTACTTCAGGTCTAAAGTTAGGATGTATCAATAATAATGATTATTTGATCATAACCTATTAACTTAGGTCAGCTTACCTTTAATTTATGATTTTACATTATAAGTGATACATTTGCTTATATTATATCATTTGTTTGATGAAAGAGATTCAAAACTAATATCAACTAAAGCTTTACATTTAATACATTTGATTTTTTCAGTTTAGATTTCAGTCTTATTGATTCATTTATTGATCTGAATTTTTATTTATTGCATATGTAAGTATGACTAAGATTTTGTATCGTCCAAACCACCATATGTTTTACCATGGCTAACCTAAATCAACAAACATTTTATAAATATATAGGAAAAGACATAAATGTCAGAGTACTCAAGTTTATAGAAAAAGATTAACCAGTTTTAAACATTAACAGTACATACTGTAACTAAGAACATGTCTCAACTGATACACAGGTTCATATGCATGAACACAAATTAGATAAAATAAAACGAACAACACATCTAACGATGGTACCAACCTAAGACTAGAAAATATCCCTGCTTAGAATTGCATATTTTAACACTCCTCCTCAATTCAACTACAACCACAAAAATTAGGCAAAAATTCTACATGTAGGCTTACCCTTAAGTACATGCAAATAGACTAGTGAATCAGCATTTGATTAAACCAATATAATTTCAAAAGTACTCAAACTTATTTCCAACCAAACTCTTTGTCAGAATGCCAGCACATTGTTCATTTGTTTCCAGATAAACCACATCAATAACACCACTTAAATACAAATCACGAACAAAGTTGTATTTTACATCAATATGCTTTAGTCTTCGATGTTCCCATTTATCCAAACATCTTATGCAGGACTGGTTGTCCTCGTACACCTTGGTGGGTTCTAGAGTGATCCCAAGGTCCTGGATCAGTCTTCTCAACCAGAGTAGGTCGGATGAGGTGGATGACAGGGAGACAAACTCTGACTCCGTCGAGCTAAGGGCAACGCTTGACCACGCTTGACCAAATGTGGATTCGTGTGTGCATATGCCCCCACAAATCGGATGAGTAATTAGCGCCAATCCACACCCGAAAGAGGAAGGTGTCACCACCAGAAGTTCATAAGCACCCAAGAGGAGAATCACCAGGACTTCACCCTATTACTGGTTGGGAGCCCTGCCTACTGACGTGGGGTGTACGTGCTTCCGATTTAACCCACAAATTAGCTCGGTGTGAATTGCCAGTATTTTGATTAAAAGCATACATGAAAAACCATACAATCTAGATCTCCAAGATATACATGGAAGGATATTTTGATTATTTTAATAATCTGCCATGTCCCAATGAACTCAAAGTAGAATATTATTAGGGCTCTTGTGAGTTGTGTATCACGTATAAAGTAGACCAAAATTACAAGTGTTACGGCAATTTCACCGGCGTAGTTTATGTAACAGTTATCATGTTTAAATCTATAATCTTTGTTGCTAAAACTTTAAAAAAAGGAATATTTAATTGGACAGAAACTCTAGTGATAGTGGTACTTTTGGGGGAATATAGAGTGAATTGTACCCCAAATGTACAGGGGCCTATGGCCACGCTACGGCAGGAGTAGGGTTGCTTTGGTGGCAACAGCTAGTTATTCATCAACTGTCGAGTTCATAGTTGCTTACCCCCAGCTGTGGCCCCAAAATATCCACGGCTAGGATACTCAACTCTACCTATATAGTGGTTCTTATAAAGTGCAAGACAAGTTAAACTGGTTGAGGACAAACTAGAGATACATTTAAAATAATACGCAGAAAAATTATGAAGTATTTTTAGCTGCCCACATTAAATGTTATTTATATGGTTGAAGCATCTTAGGATGGGGCTTAGCCTTTTCAGAATGTTGGAATGTATCATTGACTTGTATGCGTAAAAGAGAGAAAAATAATACCCTAAGGTTTCTCTCTTTCTCACGCATTCGTATGCAGACTGACAGCATGAATGACCAAGCTCATATATGATCAAGCTTTGGTTTAAATGTTTTACTTTAAGTTAACAAAAGATAATCGACTGTTTGATTTAAATATTGTTGCTAGGTAACTCATTCGTTTCTTTCAAAAAATTAATTTAGGATATTTTCAAGTTTTAATCAATATATTCAATGGGTTTTCAATATTGTGAAAACTTTATTAATTTGTTACGTGTTCAAATGAAACTGATTGTTTTTCTTTATCCAATAATCTAGTCCTTTTAAAAATACAGCTATGGTCACTGAATCACAATGTAAATATTATATCAGTGGGCAGAAATTCCGCGAAGATTTACGGAAACCTATGCCCGGTGAATTAAGTAAATTTGAAAATATCCCTAAACTACGCATAGTACCCGCTTTTACGATTCAGACACTTCAGAAAAATACAATTGTTGAATGTCCGCCAAAGTCGGGCGCATTCAATGAAAGGCCACCAAAATTACCCACTGCATTTCGTAGGTTCTATGAACGAGGAGATTTTCCCATATCTATGGAGTTTGACACGTACGGCTATAAAATAGCATGGAAGGTAGGTCTATTTCTAGAAATATAGAAATATTTGGATAAGTCTACAATGGACCTGTTACTCTGTACTGTGATGCAAAGCAAGGCCGTAGTCAGGAGGAGGTTTTGGGGGTTCAAACTGCCCCCTTACCCCCAAAATTTTATGAACAAAATATTCATAATCGTATTTATATTTCAAACAATATCAAAATAAAGGTACAACTACAAATTAGTGGGCTGTGTTACCATAAAAAGCACTTCAGAAAGCTTCTAGAGGTGTTGGGGCTATGTTAACATAAAAACACTTTAGAAAGCTATAGGTGTTTATATGCACTAACACAGACAAGGGGGGAGGGGGTGAGTGAGGGCTCAGGGTTGATATCATACAAGAGGAACTGTACAAATATATACAGATTTATTGAGCTTCATGTACATACATACAGACCCGCCTCGGTGGCGTAGTTGGCTAACGCGCTTGTCGTGTTGAGCTCGACTGCTGAGGATGGGGAGATCGAGGTTCGAATCTCGGTCGGGTGAATTGTTTTTTTTCCCCTCCTAAATAGTTTTCCATTCTCCCTACACGCAAATGTGGGTTCACTTCCTCTAATACAACCTTCCCAATTCCTAATTCATTAGAGTAATTAGTACTTAAAGCGTATAACCCGAATGGGTAGTAAGACGTGGTGCTAAATATTATTATTATTATTATTATTACATACATAAAGAGGTGTCAGTTACAGGCCCAGGTGGAAAAATGCCAGATCTGGGAATGCCAAATTTGCCCCATTTCTGGCCAGATATGATCTCTCAACATGGGGAGGATGACGTTCTCAATGAACTTTCTATGAAGCCAAGCAAAATTAACATAAGACTAAAGTGAATTAGTTCAAAAAGTGATTTTGTTAGTTATGAGTTAGTGCAAGTTACTTATTTGAATTTTCAGATTTTAGCTCATAAAATAATTTTATAAATGGAATTTCCAAAATACAATTTATTGAAGCTTGCATGTTTGTATATGCTATCAGTATGCATGAATAAAAATGTGTTCGTAAAAACTTAATAGTCATAATAATTAAAGAATTATGACCATTTTTATGAATTTTAAATGACTTTAGATATTATTGTATTTATTTTGACGCATTTGCATTTTCCAGTACTTAAATTCTCAAATTTTCTCGCAGGAAAAACCAATGGACCCTACTTAGTTGGTCAGTGAAACTACCCCCAGCCCCACAAACGAATCCTGGCTGCGCCAGTGTTTAAATGTATAGATTTTTCCTAACCTCCTGTAGTTAGGGAGCTATGTTGCTACAAAAAACACTCCAGATAGCCTCTAGAATTATATTTATCATTTAGAAATTTTTCTAGCCTCTGGCAAATCAGGGATGTGCCCACCAAACCCCCCTTGAAATTTTTGGCTGGCTATGGCCTTGATGCAAGGGTGTAGAAAGCTAATTTTTTTAACTTGGATCCACTAGAAAACTGTTCAATACCTGAAGCCAATAAAAGTTTATATATGTATGTATGTATGGACTCTCTATGGGGGTCCATAAAATTCAAGGTGAGTGGGAAGTTCGGACCTCCTTTTTCTATGCCCTTTCTCTTATTTCAATTAAGTTAACTACAGCAAGTAGATATACTATTTCCATCACAACAATTATTTAATACATTTAACACATATTATCAACAGATTATCTAATGGGTACCTAAGAATAGATATGGAGGGGGCTCAGATTAAATTTCAGGGTGCGGGGGTTTCGGACCACTACCCCCTTTCTCTTATTTCAATTAAGTTAACTACATCAAGTTGATTTATTATTTGCATCGTAACCAATTTTTAATTAATACATTTAACCCAAAGATTATTAATGGATTATCTAAGAGGTAGGGATAAGTAAGAATGGCTGTTTAAAGAAATTCACCTACATTATTACAAGGGAGTGGAAAAAACTAGGGATAAATTATGCATGATTAAGTCTTTGTGTACCTGGCTGAGGTTCAAACCTGGACCTCCCCCTAAAAATATAGTATATTGGGAACTAAATGCCGTTTTATATTATAAATCAACAAGGTTGGTTTCATGGTTAGGGTGCCAGCTTTTAATTCCAAGCTGCTTTGAATACTAAGGATACTTATTATATAGGGGGAGGGGCTTTTTTATTTATTTCATAATAATCTAATAACTTGAACTGTAAAGTGTCACAGCATGTAGGAAAAGATGAAAGGGTCACAAGTATATAGTTTTGGAAATAAAAAACTGTAGCTTGAATAGTAATTTTAAACCAAGAAAAACCTGAGATAACGATTTTTCAGGTGGACATAGAGAAACTAGACTATCATCATTACCTTCCTATGTTCTTCGATGGGCTGTGCGAGACTGAGCACCCATACAAGTTCTTTGCTCGGCAAGGGATTGAAGACATGCTAGCTCATGGAGGAAACAAGATCTTGCCCGTAATCCCTCAACTCATCATCCCCATCAAAAGTGGGTCAAATCACATTATGTTTATTTGCTTGGTTTTCTTTTTCACCCAAGCCGAGTATTACCTATGGATTTTTCATTATAAAATCCCAGATTAAAACTTTAGAGGGATGTTTTCTGCAACCCCCATAGCATATGAATAAACCTGTTTCCTTTTGCTGCCAGATACATCTGAAATATCTTGTCGAGTCTGATATGCTATCTAGTAGGCTACTTACATTTCCTGATCACTTAGTCTCACTATTTCTAATGCCAAGCGCTGTGGCTTAGAGCATTTTGGTACTGACCAACCACTTCTAAGACAGTGATTCATCTCTTGGATGGGGTCATTCATTCCATGTAAAATCAACACACTTCAAAACCTGACCAATTCTGATTTTGAAAAAAAAAATTATGTGTTTATAGATATGATCATCTGAAATAAAAAAAAAAAATTGTGAATATGGTGACACATTTTACTATTTATAAGCAATAACCTGATTGAATATTATATATTTTTAGCACCATACCAATACCCGTTTGGGTTATATGCTTTTGTATAGTATCTACTATCTATCTTTTTTAACACCGCGTCTTATACCCGTTCGGATTATACACCCATGTACTAATTACGTTAATGGGTTCTCAGGTATGAGAAAGGATGTATTTAATGGAAGTGTAGGCCTGCCCACATTTGTGTGGAGAGATAGAGAAGGAAACCATTTAGGAAAAACCACCCTCACTACACTCGACCAGGGGCAAACTCCAATCTATCCGTCATCAAAAGTATAGTCTATTGCGAGAGTGACACCTCCGACCATGCGGCCACCGCGACAGGTTACTATGATATTGAATCCATTCAAGTTTCCCAATGGACTTATTCCAAAGGTCTGTCGAAGAGCTTTAAAATAGTATCCAACACATGCACATTAAATATTTAAAAGTTATCAAGGGCATCTAATCTAAAATTTAAACTTAATTTTCATAAAAGAGGATTTTTTTGAAAATTCTGGGTAAAAATAATAATTGTAGATTAACATACATTAATAGTGAACGTCGTTGTTGAATATTAAACTGGGACAAACATGTGATCAAGAGTTCCTAAATATGATTAAATTTACTATTTAAATTTGCAGCCCAACTAATATAAACCAAATTAAGTTTGTGTAACTATAAAATCACTTAGCATAAAATAGTAGTAAAAAAAGAAATCAATGTGAATTAATCAAGTACAAATGCGAGTGTATTTTTTTAAATGTACTCTCTGTTTAACCTGAGAGGTAGCTATCTTACCTTGCTTGTTTCCACTATGGCACAGTTTATATTATAAGGTCATATTGGAGTCCATCAAGCTAAGACTGTAAGCTTTCACTGTAAACAGGGTTTAAACAATAATAAGTGATAATATACATCTATCTACACAAACCAGAAAACTATGCAACCTAACTGTTGAGGCTAAGATTTTGCCATACATTTTTGTAATTAAGCTAGTATTTTCATTATTTTTTACCCTCTCTCAAATGAATGGTGGTCCAATTCCTATAAACCTAACCTCAGGTCAATAGTTAGTTGATTTGATGTAAGTAACCAGAACTGCCATCCTATGAAAAAAAGAACATTTTTTTTGTAACTACACGACTTATGTAACTTTGCGTTAAATTTGTAATTTAGGTAAAGGTTAGTTAATTTGTTATGTAGATGCGTTGAACACCCGCAACCCTGAAGTTGTGTGTACTACCCTCATGGTGCTCCAGAGTCTAGTTCAGTCAGCAGATATGATAGGAGAGGCACTTGTACCCTACTACAGGCAGATTCTGCCTGTCCTCAACATCTTCAAGGACAAGAATGGTACGCATTTATGTCCAAGCTATAAATCTCTTAAAATCAATGGCAGGAAGAGTTTGAACAAAACTTGACACAGCCTTTTGCTTCACAAATTTAAGTAGTGGAAATTATAAAAAGCAACAAATTTAGGTTATAGAGTAAAGGTATTTTTTTAGCACTCTGTTCTACCTACCTGTTCAGGCTATATGTATATGTACTAATTAGGTTAATAAGCTAGGGATTAAGAAGGTTGGATTTAGAGGAAGTCCACCCATATTGGTGTGGAGGGAGAGTGGAAAACCATTTAGTAAAAACCACCCTTAGTACACCTGACATTGCAAGTCTAGTCTAGCACAAGAGTGACGCCTTAGGCCATATGGAGATCAAAGCAGGTGAGTAGGTTATAAGTATTGAAAATGTATAGTTTAATTTAACAATTCTTTGAATTATTTATTTAGCAAAGGTATGCTAATCTTAATTTTGAGACACATTCACTATTTTAAGCACTGGTACATAACTATTTATAATACTGGAGTTGACTACACAAATTAATGTTACTGATTGTTAATGTTAGAGACTACACTGGAATGGACTCATAAACTGCTTGATTATCTGTAACAGAAATAGGACACGCTCCTATCTGACAAGGTGATGTTACGGAAAATACATAGCGGGGTAAGGGAAAAGGAACCAGCTGCAATGATGCAGAAGACTAATATAAACTTTTTAAGTGATGTGTCCATTTCGAGCATAGTGCACATTGATTTAAAGTTTTTTTTATTATCTTAGTGCGTGAAATATAATGTGTTCATAAACACAATCAAGATAGGTGAGAACTAGTTTGAATTAAATGTGATACAATCTCTCGTTTTATTAAATATGTGTATTATCCGCAGTTTTGGGTTATCCGCGGATAATCGAGAGTTAACTGTACAATACAAAGGGCCTTGCTCAATGCTTTAAAATTGTTTCGCTTGCATTTTTTCCAAGGTAAACACTAAGCTTGTGCTAATTTGTGGTTTTTATTTTCAAATTAAAAATAAATTTACTATCAAGAAAATATATCATTTTTTAAAAATAAAACCTCATTTAAAAATAAAGTTGGGTGGATTTCTAACCAAATCTTATAGGCTTATTCTAGAAAATACCCTATACAACTATAAAAACAGTTTGAGAAATTAACTTGCTTTGCTCATTGGGGGCTTTGCCCCAAAACCCCTAAGGAGTTTTCTCTGCAAGTGGATGTAAACTAATGTAATTCCAGAGCCTTTTTTTTGATAGGTCTTACCGTTTAGCCACAAAAGACTTCAAAGAAAAGTCTGCACAAACTTTAAAGTTGCTCTGCCATTTTGAATCTTTTTTTCAGTGGTTAATTTTTTTAAAAAACTTTTTTGAATTTTCCCGTCAGTTACAGGCTAGAAGCTATAAGTTTGTCAAATTTCAAGCTTCTAGCTCATCTGGAAGTGGGTAAACATTAATCTCAGTGAGTGAGTCAGCCATATGGGCTTATAGTAGTATAATTCCTAAGAATTATTTCAAAATGTATCTATGCGAAGCATATAAATGCTAAGGGAATGGCCATACTTGCACCTGGAAGACAGAATGCTGTCAAGTTGTATGACCACTATGATATTATAATACAAGACTAAGTAATGGCAACCAGGACAAAAGTATGGCCATAGCCTAAGATGTAAATATGTGTGAATTATTTTAACACCATTTTGGTACATTGACTAAAATAATTTTTCAAGCGTGGAAAAAGTTCTAATTAAATCCAAATTAAAAATTTAGTTAGCTAGATAGTAGTATGGATATCACATATATATATAAAAATAATTTATCTCTAATAGACTAGAAAATAAGAAAATGTCGGGGAAATTTGTTTGAACATAAAAAGGCTAGGAAATTTGCTAAGTAACAATTTTATTCATTGCTCTAGAAATATGAAGTCAAGTGACATTCTAAATACATTTGAAATTTTTTTAAATGAATTTATTAAAAAAAAAGACAGGTGATAAATTTTATAACCATAAGATTACTCTCATAAAAACAAAAGACACAAGGAAATATCTTGTTTGCAGATAGCCAAGACAAAATTCCAATTATTTCTGGTTGGATAGCCCCATGTAAACGTTCTTTAATTAGATTAAAAGGATAAGATAATTTTTGAATTAATTTTGGCTCGACACTTTAAATTTTGAATTCATCGTTGATAAGAATTTTGAGTTTATTTAATTTCCATATACACTCCACTGGGTTTATAAATTTTTTAAATACAAATTATTAAGGGCAGATTTTAGCCTATGATTGATGTGATTTTGGTAGATTTGTAATTGGGATTTTTTTTATGTGTGTAGTTCTAGGTGTCAATGACTCTTATATTAATGGCATGTATATTTTTATGTTTTATATTGACTCCATCCAAACCTGGTTTGCTAAAGGGAGACAACCCTTTTTAAATATTACTTCTCCCAAAATAGGTTGATCAAAGCTAGAAGGGTAATCAAATGAAAACAATTCATCAAAATGTCTTCAATTATTGTTCCTGGATTCTTATAGTAAGCAAAAGAAAACATGGTTTCAATTAATGTTTGCAGTAAACTGTGGGGATGGAATAGACTATAGTCAGATGAAGAAACAAAATGTTGGGGACCTCATCCAAGAAACCCTGGAGTTTCTGGAGCACTACGGAGGAGAAGACGCATTCATAAACATTAAATATATGATTCCTACTTATGAGTCATGCATGTTAAATTAAATTGACAGCTTTTGAAGCTATAAACATTGATGTACACTCCAACTTTAAGGAAAACAAACAAAAGATTAAAATATGTACAAAAGTATAATGTTAAAGAATTTAACAATTTAATTAAGAGAAACAAAACTATAGATGTTAAATAATTATTGCACCTGATACACTTGTATGCTTCTAATTACCATTTATAAAAGTTAACAATCATGATCTCTGATATAATTTTTTCTTTTGCTTAGATAAAATAGAAACATGAATGTGTGAATCTCTAATTCTAGTTTCTCATTTTGAAATTTAAACTATTGACCTTCTATCAAGTGCAGAATTTCATTTTAAATTTTCAGTTAGAAATATTTTTAGAAAATACTATTTTTAAAGCCCTGAATACATTAATTTTTCTTTATATAAATTTATAAATAAATAAGAAATATGTTAATTACAAATACCTTAAAATATTGTTATGTGTGGGCTGTAAATTACTTCTTAAAAATGGATTCAAATTATCTGTGTGAAAAGTTTGCTATGGTTTTTAACAAATGTACAATCACAAATAAAGTCCTATTTTTGTTGTTGATCTAAAATATTAACAAAAATTGTATTTTCAAAATACAGATTGTGTTTTTGTTGTTATATTTCAAAATGAATAAATTCTCACAAATTCCTTGACAAATCATAAAGTTTTGAAATAATTAAAAATGTATCTACTAATTTTTGTTAGATATTTGCAGAATTTTCTAAAGATGGATGGCCAATGTAAAGTAAGATACATTAAATTAGATCAATCAAGATAGATATTTTGTAGAAATAGTTTTAAATCTATACAGAACAGTTGAAATACTTCACAACCTATTACATCTTCCAAATTTCACCACCCCAAACATTCATTAACTATAAATTGTAATGATAATTTAGCATTCCAAATGATTGTGCAGAGGATCCAAATAATAGGGATGCACACACAAAGTTTGAAACATGAAAAGCAAAGATAAATTATGAGATAAGATTTTTGTTGTCACACTAACAACATCATAATCCCATCAATCGTTTCCAGCATGTAGCCAGATCAATTTATTAAATTGCCTCCACCATTCTTTCTCCTTTTTTGTTCTCCTTTCACTCACACACTTGCTATTAACTGCTCTCCCCATCTCTTTCTTGGTCTTTCTTGCAGTCTTTTTTCCAACATACTTCATCATCATTCCCTTTAGTAATCTTTCTTTTTTCATCCTCATTGCATGACTATACCGTCTCAGCCTTGCTTCTACTATCTCATGTACTCCCTGCACCCCTACTATTGCACTCATTCCTAATCCTGTTTAGCCTCAAGCAGCTAACATGTTCCTCACCAACTTCATACCCATGGCTTCCACTTTCTTTGTCTCTCTTACATCCAATGTTTATGTTTATGCTGCATGTCTGATTATGGGTACAAAGTACTCCTTATACAGAATTTTTATTCTTCATAGCACACACCAAAAGAACAACTATTCCTACTACTCTCTACTTATTAAATCTCTCTATTCCCACCCTTTGCCTTATCACACTCCCCAGATATTTTATACTCTGTTCATTTCTCAGATCTACTTCATCCGACTGTATAGCTTTACTAGGCCTTATCCTCTACCTTTTTATTACTAACACTTCACTCTTTGCCATGCTAAATTTTACTAAACATGCTTTAAATTTTTCATTATATTTCTGTAGTTCCTCTTCCTTCTCCCCCCATACCATTAAGTCATCAGCAAACATTATGACTTTCATTCTTTCCACTTCGAGTATCCTTGCCACTTTATTCATGAACATTTCCATTACCATTACAAAGAGTAGTGGTGAGAAGACACTTTCCTGCTTCACTCAGTTTTTTATTTGGAAATGCTTTGTCCACCATTTCCCTGTTTTAACACAAATCAGGCTAACCTCACACACACTATTTACTCTAATTAAAACTCCTTTTTACACTCCAGCCTCCCTCAGTACTTTCCAGACTTCATTTCTATACACACTATCATATGCCTTTTACACATTCATAAATGCTATTACTAAGTTCTTCCCATATTCACACCTTCTTTCCATGAGCTGTCATACAACGAAGATAAAGTCTATTGTCGACCCCTCTTTCCTAAATCAATGCTGTTTCTCTCTCCACCTTCCTTTAATTTTCTTTTTCAATATCTTCTCATATATTTTTGTACAGTAACACTGATTGTCATTCTCTTTAAAGCATCCTCTTCTGCTAATTCTTCATGCTCCTTTACTTCACTCCATACCCCTCTTATTCAGGGTTGAACATCATTTCAAAATATTCCCTTCATTCTTTCTTATCATCCATCATTCTAACTTTTCCCCCCCTTTCCTCCCGTTTCCTACTTGGCTACATAACACCTTACTTCCTTCCACATCTCTTTCCAACATCTCTTGTCAATTTTTGCGTCCAAGCCTTTCTGACATCCTGTACCACATGCTTTGCTCTTATAGCCCTTATACTCTTCCTTTATTTCTTATTTATATTTTTATGTCTTAAATAAAGTGTATTGAGCAAAAACAATTTGAAATAAATAAAATGATAAAATAGTAGGGGAAAAAGGGCACAAATAAAAGTAAAAACTCTAACACATATTTACACACACTTCAATATTTTGATGCTATTATAGCATCTTCCTGCAATTTTATCATTTTATTTATTACAAATTATTCATATTTTTACAAATCTTTCTGAATTCTTTGTTCTTGTCTCCTTCCACTTCCTCTTATCATTTGTCCTCCCAAATACATCCTTCTTGTCTTCTGCCAAACCTTTCTTAAACCTTTACCATTCTGCCTCTCCAATTTTCATATCATCCCTGGACATTAAGCTTCTTGTCTTTCTTATGTACCACTCTTTTTTGTTTTTAAGCTTCCACACCCTTTTTTGGTTTCCATATTTTCTCCTACCCTTTCATCCCGGAAACTTATGGTCAATATCTAGAGACCAGTTGGTATCACCTTAACATTTAGGCCCAATATTACAATGTCACGTTATTTTATTTGTTAGGACTTAACACAAGTTTAAGTGATAACAACCACTACTTTTGATTTTACAATGTTTGGTTAACACTAATATCCATGTAATAGTGCTCGTAACATTAAGGTGAGGTTTACCTTCCGGATAGCAAACATAACGTCCACATTAACAACGTTAAACACTACACCGAATTGTTTTCAAGGCAATTGTTATTATTAAAGTGAGGTTACATTTATTTATCTTATGAAATGGGTGATTATTGTAAGATGATGATGACTTTGAAAATGAGTTACACGTTTTAAAGTCTTTGAAGACTGAAGAGATACTTGGAACAAAAGGATTTCCTTGAATTTTTCTAATGAATAATTGTTTTTTACATTTTCGTTTGAACAAAAGTAAAGTGATATAAATTCTTGAAGGGATTGAACACCAATTAAAATTGCTTATTTTCAATCGTTTGTATTTATCTACTAATTAAATTGGCAATATTTCTTATTATTTAGTAAAATTTAAACTTGGTTATCGTTTATGATAACAGATATTTTAGCAGAAAAATAAATACAATTAACAATAGCAGATAACCTTATATAGATGTAATAAATTGGACTTGCTTTGATTGATTTGATTTCATAACAGTTCCATATATTTTGTAATGACTTGCTTACATTCTTTCTGGTCAAATAAAACCAATCAAAAGCTCTAAAACAAATCCAATGCTCCGAGACAGTTAAATATAAGAACTAATGGAAGGCACCTGTTTGTAATTTGAGGAGCACATAAAAATAGTATTCTAAGACACAACACTAGCTTTAACTAATGGTTAGACTTTATGGGCAGTTAAGAGGACTTTGACGAGATGATGTAAGATTGGCCCTTAGTTTGCCTTTTCATTTCCTTGTCCATAAGGAATAATCTCTCACCAACCTTTGCTTCCCATCCCTCCTGTATCTAGTAATTTTATGACTTCTCTTTTTCATGTAAGGTGACCTGGTGGTCTAGGGGTAAGGTGTCAGACTTCTGTGCTGGGATTACAGGTTTCAATCCTTGGTTCCGGTACATATTTATCTGATTACTAAACCCTTCCTTCACCTCTGACAACATGTGTATTAATCACAACTTGTGAATGTGTGGAATGCCAGGCCTCCACCGTGGTTCGGATTCCACGTTAAACTGTAGGTCCTCCATATTCATCTCACAATCACCCTACCATCACACATTAGTGTAAGTGTGTACAACCTGAATGGGTAGTAAGACTTGATGATGATAATGATAGTAATAAAAAATTCTTGTACCAATTGTTTCCTATCTTCATTCCATTTTGTTCACATAATTCCTGCCACTCTTTTTCCAAATGTTGTTCCAAATCTTCTTCAAAATTGTCTTAGCCTCCACTGGGCATCCCACCTGTGGTGCATACTCTTGTATCACCTCCACCTTTTTTCCTCCATCAGTTACCAACACTACTTTTAATTTCAAAATTATCCATTAAGTGCAGCTATATAAAAAAAGAGTAGACAGAGAGAGACAAACAAAGGGCACTAAATTATTTGATGTTGACATATTTGAATTTATTTATGTTATTTATATATATAATTTAATTACTAGTTGATATTAAAATATTGTTCAGTATCTGTTCTAAAAATGAAAATACTCTTCCTTTGCTGCACATCTCATAATGGAGAAAAAACATTTTCATTGGAAGACTTTTTTAACATTCATTTAATTTGATTGATCAAATCAAACATAACATGAGTGTGTGGTTGGATTGATTGTGTTGGTATAAAATTTTATTTCCAAAGCATTTCAGACTAATTTGAAGTTTGAAACTATTTAGAGTAATATATTTCTTAAACAAATTTGGCATAGAATTGAGATTTGGTTTATCATATTATGTTGGATACTATTTAATATTTGTAAGTGGATTTAACCATATTTAATTTTGGTGTACTAATAATGATAAACACTTTTCTTCAGTAGAATCTTTTTATAAAAATTAAAATACAGTTTAAAAAGAAGTTTATTTTGAAGCCAGGAAGATGGAAAATAAGTATTTGAAGAGCTTTGAAATGTGGTGCTGGATGAGACTTGAGATCAGGTGGACAGGCAGGGTGACAAATGAAGAAGTCCTAAGAAGAGTGGGTGTGAAGAAAACCATTTTGGTTGTGATTCTTTGGTATACAGCAAACTGGACCGAGCACATCCTTAGGAGGAACCATCTTCTTAACGTCATAGAAGGCAAGGTTGAGAGAAAGAGGAGCTTTGGATGGAGGAGGAGTTAAACACTGGATGACTTGAAGGAAAGAAGAAAATGTTGGGGCTGAAGGAGGAGGCAGTAGGCAGGGCAGGGTGCATTGACAGTCTAAGTTAACCGATAAAAGGAATGAACCTGTCATAAACAAAACATCTAATTAAAATAATACATAAATTAAATATTTTGTTACTATTCTTTCAATTTATGTGAACATTTTATAATAAAGGAAAGTGATAAAACTAAAGAAAAAGGAAAAATAAACTATTAAGAGTAAATTTGTTGAAGGAAAATTCAAAATGGAGTAATCCATTGTTTGTGTACTATGTACTTTCTTCTTCTTTGTGTTTTATAAAGGCAACAATGCCGAAATATTATGATATTTGTGTTAAAATGTGTGTGTGACTACTTCTACTATAGAAGACAGAAGAAAGGAAGAAGATGTCACCTTTGTGCATTGGACTCTTCCCACATTTTTCCTCTTTCCCTAGGTGGGCTTTCTTCATCAAATTTACTCTTAATAATTTATTTTTCCTTTTTCTTTAGTTTTATCACTTTCCTTTATTATAAAATTATATAGCCATTGGGCCGCCTCATTTTTAAACAATTTATGTGAACAGTTTTTCTTAAATAAGCTCACTTCAAATTTCACTATAAAAATATGTTTTTTATTTGGGTTGAGAATCAAGTAAAGTAGTAGAGGCAATAAAATCAAAAGTTTGATATTGTCCTAATCATAAATTTATAACCAACCAAAACTCTATGAGCACAATTCTACTGCTATATATTTTTAAAAATCAATACTAATTAAATTAAAAAATTTGCTTATCCTTATTTTATATTTAAGTTCAATTTAAAAGATTGATAAAAAATTGTGTTTTCACAAGTATTTGAGACATAGAGAGATACAGGCCTATTTTATATATTCCACATGCATCACCAAGAGAAAAATTCACATAATAAAATTAACTTTTAAAATTCAAGTTTTATGCAAGTTGCATTTGTATTATTGTGTAAATATGACGAGAGGTATGTGCTTTCTTAGTTAATGCAATACTATTGAACATATAACACTTAATCACACTTTGAACTGTATGAATAATGAATTAACAAAAAGACACATACAAAGTAACTGCACCTGCTTATATATGAGCCAAGCACCTTACCATTGACTAGCTAATTTTAGTCATGCATTAAATAAATACACCATGAAAATAGTTTCATTAATTTATGTATTATTGAATAGAAAGCTAACAACACACCAGAAAATTATGTAAACCCACACTCCTTTCAATATTAGTTGGATGCAACCTATCTTACTACTAGATGTACTGTTGCATAATATCTCACTTGTCATTTGTATCACGTGTTAATCACTGTCAATAATGGACTTACATTTTTAACTAACATATAATTTAACTAACTTACCAAGGTGTCTGCATAGTCTATTACACTTCTCTCACAGTAGACTAGACTGCAGATAATGGGGGGAACGAGGTTTGAATCTCGGTCAAGTGTACTAGGGTGGATTTTCCATGCTCCCTCCATACAAATGTGGGTTCACTTTCTATAAATATAGCCTTAATAATCATCTAAAACCATTAGCGTACAACCCAAATGGATAGTAAGACAAAGTGCTATAAAAACAACCATAAATTAACAAACTTGTATGCATTATTTTTTTTAAATATTCTATCATTAATCATTATTTTCTTTTTCTTAATAATAATTGATGTGAATATTTTCACACTCCTCCCTGATGAGTTCTGATAGAATGAAACCTAGGTTGGGGGATTGGGCGGGAAGATCGATTTTCTTTAAGAGGCAACCATTACCTCTTTGTCCATTGGCAGCAGTGTAAAGTGTAAAACTGTGTTCTTCTTTTCATTGTAAAGGCCATATTGTGTTCATCCCTTTTATTTGTTTCTATACACCTTTCTTATACCTTCTTCCAAATATATAAATAATAATTGAGTAGTTAATTAAATTATTTGCTGAAATTGTAAATAAACTTGCATAAATTTGTAGAGTTAGTAAACTTGCATGTACAAAATAGTAGAGCACACACAGCCCTACTCCTGCTAACACTCACGGAAATCCTGGATAGGCCCTAATGCAACAATTTGACAATTATTTACTTTTATCAAAAATATTAAATCACAAAAAGAAAAATAATGAGCAGTTAACTGACTGTTTGATGCAGAAAATTAATGTTGTTGTCATATTAAGATGGGTATTCACCAAAAGAGCAAACATTTACTCGTTTTCTTTAAATGCTCATGTTGCATCCATACCGTGGCTAATCTGTTCTTGTTCGCAGTAGTTTAATCATGTTACAGCCAACACACTATCAAGTCTAGTTGAATATGGTTGATCTAAATAATAAGCAACTTTCTGTATCCTGTGTTTGCAGTGGCTTAGTTGTATATTTAAGAAGAGTAAACTTTTGAATGTAAACCGTTTTATGTTACAAACTTCTGTAGTTTCTTTCTAAATGAAGCAAGCTGTGATTGAATATATTTTTAATTTCTGAGCTTTCAAACCTAAACATATCGGCTAACTCTGTCCAAGCACTCCCTTTTTTATTGTTATTTTTATAATATGGAACATCAAAGTCCCATAAAACAGGCTGGTATCTTTAAGCATTTATTTGTTTTAAAACTTTTTCATTTGACCATTCTATTATGAAATAAATCAATGACTAGAAAATTAATAATTCAGTATTTAAAAATAAAAATCTGAACTGCACTGCATCACCACAAGCATTCCAACCATACAATAATCATTGTCCACACTAAACTAGCACGAATAAATCTTTTATTTGATGTACCGCCAACCCCCCAATCTTTTTTGAACACGAGTGAGCAAATGTTTTCTCCTTCGCTAACTGGTAATCAGCGGGTGATTATTGAGTGAGATTGCTCTCGCTCTTTTGGTGAATACTCACCTCAAGAGGAAGGTAAATAAAGGCAGTCCAAATAAATCTTTAAAACATTTTTATTGTGTATTATAATGACATTGTGATATCTTTAAACTAGAAACAAGCTCTTTGAATTCTTGAGTAAATTAAACATTTAAAAAAAATTCTTCATATTTTAAATTTGAATTTTTAAAGATAATATGTTGTCCACATGTGGAAACCATCATACTGTAATTATAAGACAAACCTTACAACCTGACCCAATGACATTATTTGGTCACTTAAAATGTAAACTAAATCAAAATTGAAGAATATATATCAATTTTTGAGAGATAGCCTACTATGCTTACCATGTTTGCTAGGATTCGCTTTTTAGAAAAAGTTTATTCGACTCATCTTTAATTTAAACATCAACTATTGTTGAAGAGAATGGGAGGATTCTATTTTTTACTATCATTCACTGTACCTAAAATAGTTTTTATAGTCCCAGTGTGTTGTATATTAATTAGCTATTTAAAGAAATAGAATGGGAAGGGTTAATTTTAAATAAGCATTAGCATGAAGAAGTGGAAAATACACTCAGTTTACCTCCTATTTACTTATATGGAAACAAAAGGTAAGCTTGCTACCTTTCATAGTAAATGGAGTGTACAACCCACCATTGTAACTGGGGCACGATATGAATCCTGGTCACTTGGGTGTAAGTCAGACATAGTAGTAACCACTATCCCAATTACTGTTTCCAAAATAGTGAACACTTCTAGAAAGAAAAATCCTTATGCATCACACTTGAAACATAATAATTTAAAATGAATTTTGCCCACTGTTTTTCTCATCTTAATTTTATAAACACAATATTAAGCTTTTTTTTTGCCAAACAATTTTTAATGAATCAAAAAATGTTACTACCCTTGGAATGTAATGTATGTAGAACATTACTGTCAGTGGCTAAATTCACATGTCTCTTCATCTATTCTTTGCCCCCCCTCCCTCCCCCTTTTTAAGCCAACCTTAAAATAATTGTGTTGATTATGTGAGTTAGCATGCTGATGTTGAAATATAGAGTTTTACTCAGGTTTAAAGGTTCAGTGACACATGGTCATTAGCTCAAAATACATATCAATAAACGTATAAAAGACTTAAATTTCCAAGTAAAAGTTTATTTCTCAAACAAATTATGTTCACAGTTATCCTAATTGATAGTTAAGGTTATTTAAAATACTGTTGTGTATCCATTTGAAAACAAAATAATAGTTTGTGTACAACCCAAATGGTAGTTAGACCCGGTGCTAAAAACTAGCAAACGTTAGGGAGTTTGCCTAGTCAAAGTTAGGGAATTTGATCAAATTTCTGGAATTTTCACATATTCACTAAAATAATAGTCCTAATCTATTTTAATTTACAATAAACCTGGAAAACAGGGAAACGTTAGGGAGTTTGCCTAGTCAAAGTCAGGGAATTTGATCAAATTTCAGGAATTTTCACATATTCACTAAAATAATAGTCCTAATCTATTTTAATTTACAATAACTGTCAAAATAACATTTTTCTTTCAGGTAATACTCACTACAAATTTCTTTTAGTACAGTTGTCCATGTTGAGTATACTAATCTCAATACTACACGTCAATATGGGATTTTCATCTCAACTTGCGTTTATTTAGCCAAAGTTGAGTCATTAGTTTATTAGCCCGTGTAAGGCAAACTTTTAATGTGTAAATATAATATAACTGAAATCTAGCTTAGATCACACGACCCAATAGCCCATTGTTTTAGGCGAACATCATTTAACCCCTTCATAGTGTGTTACAATTTCAAAATGTGTGTGTGTCTAAAAATACTACACTAAGTTGTGATTTAAATACAATAATGTTTATAATATAGTGACTGGAAAAGTTGTAAATTGTCTCTGGAAAACCTGGCAAAGTCAGGGAATTTTAAAATATAGTTTGTCTGGACAACCTGTAATACAATGTTGAACTAAAATAATCATTGTTGAATTTATTGCTGATCATTATCAGTGTTTTCAGATATTTATAATAGGATTCTAGTATAAAAGACAATATATGACAGCTAAAAAAATTACTAGATCCCTTTCTCTTTATTCACATGTCGGGTCATATGATTTTGTATAAATAACAAAACATTCACAATCTTTACAGAAGAAAAAGGTGTTTGTATTTTATAAAATATACTTCCTACCAGGATCATAAAATAGATTTATTGACAATACAGTTAAATCCACTTTTAACAAAATTCATGAGGCTTATCCAATTTGTTAGAAAACTTATAAAACTAGGCATATTCAATCAAATGATCAACTGGGTTTGTTTAGTAAAATGTCTTCATCTTACTCTATTCTTCCACCATTCTTCCTCCTTTAATCACTTCCATCCTTCTCCTCTCACCAGCACATTTTCTATTATCTGCTTCTATCTCTTTCTCGGTATCCCTTGCAGTCTTTTTCCTAAATACTTCATACCCATCATTCTTTTTTCATCCTCATTACATGATCATATAGCATCTCATTCTTGCTTCTTCTACTATCTCATGTACTCCCATTCCCTCCACTTTCCTTGTCTCTTTTACATTAAATGTGCATGTTTCTGATGCATATGCAACTCTGGATACAAAGTATGCCCTGTACAATACTTCTCTTCTCCATAGCAGGCCTCTTACCTAGAAAGCCAACTCCCCCTACTTTCATATTATTAAATCTTCTCTAATCCCATCCTTTTGTTTGGATTCAGGGATCTGTTGAGTATTGTGCTTATTTTAAGGTTAGAAGTCAATATTCTGATTTGAATCTAAACTCAGGTCGTCAAACAATTTGTAAAAAGCCATAGTTTTGAACATCAGGAATATTCAAACTTTCTTTGTTAGATGAATCTACGTTAAAAGTGGACTTGGTTATAAATACATATAAATGTGTGAATAAAATTTAATAGTAATTTGATTTGAATAGTTCTCATCATATTACAATTCTATTAAGTTTAAACAACATTTAGTAGATTGTTGAAAGATTTTATCTTACACAATTATAATTATCATTAAGCTTATCTAGTTTAATTTAGTGATTTAAAATCAACTTGTAAATAATTTATATTGCAATGTTAAAGAAAATTATAGAATTTCTATCAAGCTTTCCTATGTACATACCCCAAACACAAAAAGGTTTTCCCTAGTGAGTTATGTTGTGAAATAATAACTGTTAAATTGATTAAAAATCATTAATGCGATGTTGCAGATATTAAAATAATGTATTTCACTTTAAGATGCAGTAGCTTATAGTAAAATGTTTGCAAATAAACACTTTCTTGTTGATAACAAAACTGTTAGTTTTTGTCATACCCATAAAATAATGTAATAAGTTAAAATATTAGATAGTGTTTGATTTTTGATTAGAAATTTTAAAATTTATTTTTGCACAATGTGAGGGTAGCTATGAGGAAAAGCACCTGCATTTGCATTGAGAAGAGATAGTTAAAGCACCCTAAGTGTACTTGGACAACATTCAAACCACCTCGTCACCCCCAATCCAATCTATTGCAAGAGTGATGTCTTAGACTGTGTGACAACCAGTAGGACGCAATTTTTTTTTGATCTTATGGCTTCTCAGTGTCTTAGACTATTTAACGGATTCTTTAGAATATTCACTGGAATTTGCATACAGAAAAGCAACTCCATTACAATGTGTCAAAACTGAACCCTTGCATCCCAAGTCAGAGTCTGTTAGGATATTTGTGAGACATGCCCTACCGCTGGTTCGTGAATTCAAGTGGGGGTTAATTGAGCATAATCTGAACGGACCACTAGAATTGTCATTTTACAAACGATAATTTGTTTTCAATTAATATGAGGCTTATCAATGGATTAATCCAAGTGCTAGGGATTAAAAGACAGGGTTATAAGATATAATATATATATATTGATTAGACTGGAAGGAGGGTGAGAAAGTCTATGTAAAAATCACATATAAAAATGTACCTGGTGGGGATCAAACCCCAACCACCTAAACATAGTGAAAACATAGTGAGATGAGATATGTATAAAATTGACAACAGTTTAATATCCTATAAACAGCATATTTTTTCAGTATATAAATGTCTATTGAAAATAAAAGCCAATATAATAAAATAGCCATGGTAGCTATTTCAAAACCTTAGATGAGCACTATCACATTAATAGTTGTTTTCATACTTGTTTTGAGAACATTTAAGTAAACTTGTACTGAATCAAGTATTGAAACGAGTATCAAAACAAAATATGTGTAGAGGGCATTAGTCAAATTGTTTATGATGTTATCTATAAATTTGATATGTAAATTAATACAAAATAATCACAGTTGATAAATTAAAACAAATTTTAATTTTTTTCTTTAAAGTACCCAACAAAAATGTACATATTGAATCAATCATTTAATGATGATAGCAATTGATCATTTAGTATGAATTTGTTATTATTCCACATTTCTTCATTTAAAATTTAAATATTGTTGAAAAGGGAAACCTAGATATGGGAACTAAACATGAGCAAAGCCAAAAGTCCCCAGTTCAATTCATATGTCCAGGTGCAATTTACCAACTATATTAATTATAAACAAATATTATTAATAGGTAATCCTATATATTTTACCATAAAACCAAAACTATTACACCAATTCAACTACTTTAGTATCTTTATTAACAAAACAATGGCTGGATCTCTTAAAACTTGTCTGATGAAGTTTATTTAGTCCCAATTTTTAAAAACTGTTTAGAAATTTAGTAATTTATTTCTGATATATAATTTTTACTTATGAAATCACAAAACAAGCTTTAACTAAGCCCAACTTAAAAAAAAAGTTGATTATGACTAAATGTTTCATTTTTCTTAGACTTAAAACTTAACCCTTTTTTATTTGGGTCCAAGAGTTTTGTTCAAAGAAGGTTAATTTAAATTGTTAGTTAAAAATAATTTCTATAGATTAGTAACATAAATAGTCAGTTACTTTTTTCCCCACCAATACTGTGATCTATCCTTTTCAATCTATAAATGCATACACATTACAGTACCAGTAATTATGTTAAAAAATTATACAAGTGCATGAAGGAGAATATGTGCATGTATAAATATATCACAGTAAATGAGAAGTGCTGCTCATAACATCACTAATGGCGTGGACGGACTAGAGGTACAACACAATCTGTGTTTTCAATTAAAATAGGCATTGCTCAGTTTTCAATAGAAGTACACAGCAAACACCACTGCCATGCAGAATATGGTGTCCTGGAAATCAAAATACATCCTCATTTAGAAACTACACAGTAAACTAAGGTTAACTACTCCACATAAAATCTTTGAAAATATATATATATATATATATATATATATATAAACACTTTCAATGTGTAATGCATTTTACTATTATTGCCTTTGAAAAACTAAGCTCAGGGGGACAGTTTTAAACTGGCTTTCTTTGACTCTTTACTAAGGAGATCTTATTTTTACCCAAATAAGGGCAGGGCAATAGTATACTGACATTTTTATTTTATAAAAGATATTTAACATTCCATATAAAATATTTATAAAATAATCTATTTTAAATTTTGTTACAATTTATACTAATAACTTTGCAACATGTGCTAGGTTTTATTGAGGAAAATTGTGAGAAGAAAAAGATTTAACCTAGACATGCAAAGAAAATAAGTTTTCTTAGAACCACATCTTAGTACTCGTTCATTCATGCTAGATGCCTACATACTAGGCCCCAAGGAAAAGAATACATTCGGGAAATACACGCTATTGAAGTCGTTGACGTCTTTCCTGCTGTCAAGGAATATAAACTGAGATATAAAACAATAAGTTTACCAGTTGTTCTCCATGGGTGTGAAACGTGGTATCTTACCTTACATGATGAAAAAAAAGTAGGGTGTTCGAAAACAAGGTGCTTGAGAAGATATTTGTTTCAAAAAGGGATGACACTAATGGGGTGTTGAGGAAGTTATATAACCTATACTCAACACATGACATTGTTAGGATAATCAAGTCTCAAACGATTACAGTGGGCAGGACATGCAGCGTGAACGAGAGAATTTATAACTATGTTCAGGGTATTTACTGGCAAACCCAATGGAAAGAGACCTTAGAGCATATTCTATAACAGGGGTTCTCAACCTTTTGAGGCCAATGACCCCTTTATACTGATGTTTGAGGTCAAGCCAACCCCCTTCTCCCCCACCCCCAATCCTTCTATACTTCACAATCAATTCTATATATAATACATTCTACATGTAATATATATGTATACAATACAAGTCATCACATTTGTATTTTAAGTTAATTTAATTGACTAATATATTTACAAATTGATTTTAAAGATTTTTAAATGTAAATACATTCATTATACAGTACTCTTAGATTTAATTCACTACCTCTAAAATAATCACACACACACACAAAGACACACACACACACATACACACACCTACTGCGGTGTTAGGTATTGGAATGATTAATTTAAATCAAACTTCAATGTTGTTTTATACTGCTTTTATTTTTACAAGCATTTAACAAAATTACAAATATTTGTTAAGCCACTTCAAAGACAATATGAAAGTTTTAAAACTACATTTTAAAACAAAGTACCCTTTTTACTGTCTTTATTATCTTCATTATTTAAAAGATTGATGAGAGGGCTGGTGGCACTGTTTGTCTTTGAATGTTTGGTGTCAATTGCGATAATGCGCATCTCGGATCACTCTCCACATCCAGCCGTGCTCGATATTTTGATTTTATATCAGCAAATTTAGAAAACCCAAACTCACGTACGTGGAGGAAAACTGCACCAACAGCTTCAGTAGCAGCTTGTGGATATATAGGAAGATAACTCAAACAAAAGGCTTCAATAGTCATCTTTGAAGATGCTGCTCTTGCTTGGGAATCACATTTAAGGTCAATGGCCTGCTCCTGATGGGAATATGGAAGTATATTCACTTCAACATTGAATGGATCTCTTACCAACTTAAATTGCCAGTTTTCTGAAGAAATGTTCGGGAAATACTTTCCTAACTCTTCCTTCAAGGATACCAGATGTGATGAAATCAGGTCCTTCAATTCCTTCTCCACATTTAATGGAGGGATTTATGTAGCTTTAAAGAGGTTGTTGAGCCATGGAAAAGAAGAGAAATTAGGTTAAGGACTTTGAAGACGGCAATGCCATACAAATTTAATTGCATTATAGAACTTAAGAATTTCTTTTGTCCACGTAGCTTCAAATTTCAGAAAGTCAAGAGCTTCAAAGAAGTCTGCTAAGTATGTCAAATAAATAATACATTTCTCATCTGCGAACTTGCTATACAGATTGTCTTTCCCAGCACTCATAAAAAAAGATCTCAGTCTCTGACTTCAAACTGAACAACCTACCATGCATGTTACCTTTTGAAAGTCAACAGACTTTTTTGTGGTAAAGAAGGGTTTGATGGCCACTATTGAACTACTGACACAAAACCTCAAAAACATAGTGTTCAAAGCGCTAGATTTTACACAGTTGATTATTTTAATTGCTAAATTCAAAACATAGTTCAGTGATTCAGGCAGTCTTACAAGCCAAAACCTGCCTATAAATGATGCGATGAGAACCAATTATCTTAAGCGTCTTTTCCTTAGCCAGTTGAATAAAACCTGTTTGAAAGCCTGTTATAGCTTGTGCCTTGCCAGTACATATGACGACCACATTTTCCCAAGGAAGATTATTAACTGCTAAAAAGACAAGACAGAGCGGAAAATACATTATCAGTCTTTATTGTTGTTTTGCAAAGAAAAGAACGGAGATTTCTTTAATTTTTCTATTACTTGATTTTTCAAATCATGAAATATTTCATCTTTTGCGTTTTAATGTATTGTTGTTTGGCAGTGATATTTTTGCAACATTATCACAGCTTTTTTCGCAAAGTACAATACTATAAACAGTAGGTAAACATGGTTTCACAAGAAACTCACGAATGGTACAATTCATTCACAACCTTAGTTTTCTTGGACAACAGCTCAAAATGATACTATAAGTAGTCCCTAATATATCACTACGCCAACAGCTGACATCTATCACTTTGGATAACTGTAATGAAAACAAATGGTAATATATTAATGTGATAGTTAACCACAGTAATTTAGGCCAATATTATTTATATATTTATTTGAGGTTGGACACAAAGCTTATTTATCGTTTTATTCTGCTAAAAAATATTATTCACACCACTTTCACAAAAACTTCTAACGAACATAGCTTCAAAATGGTGATTGATGAATTTAAACCATGTGGTTGAACGTGACGGAAACAAGTTATTTACAATGATGCACCCACACAGTGAATATAAATATTTTATTGAGTTAAATATTTTGAAATACAGTAAAATAATCATAAAATCATTTATTATGTATATATATATATATATATATAGTATTTTATCTTTTCCAAGTAAATACGATGCCTGTATTAAAAGGTATTAATGTATGTACTATATTACACATAATAAATAACGTTTCTAAACAAAAAATAAGTACTTTTAATTAAGTTAAAAATATTGTTTCGAGTTAGATAAAAAGAAATGATTAAAAGTAATGAAATAGTAAGAGAAAACTTAAATTTACGTTATTTTAAATGTAAGTTATAAAAGGTGATTGAAAAACTTTAAATCTATAATAAAACAGTGATATTTTACAAGTGTTGGCAACCCAAAACCTAAACATATGATTTTCGAACTGTCATCCAGGTAAAAACCTATCGTGAACAAACTCTATGTGGCTTCTTATCTTTTGCTATCAACAAAGTGATTGTGTAAGAAGATTCTATGGCTCTTTCATTTTCAACTTGAAATCTTCCAGTCAAATCAAGTTTTATGCGTTTTAGTGAGTTCATCTTAACAACAAAAATCTTCGTTGGTTTTTCCTACAAACTGGGATGATAAGTAAAACAAATGACATTCCAAACACCCTGGAAGCATATCATCATTACTCAAAACAGAGCGACAAATAACGTATTGAGGTAAACAACTATCATTTTTCTCTATAAAAGTAAACCTATATTTAATAGTCATCATTGTACCATCTTTTCTTCGGTAATGATTCCGACATTTTTACTAATCACTACACTGCCACTCACACTATTGTTAATTAAGGACTGAGCACTGAGCGAACAAACAGCAATCTCTGAAAACATCAGCACAGTGGCTGACACAAATGTAACCGATACAAGAGCTATCAACCAATACGAATTGGTGGTAGGTACAACTCCTCCTATCTGATTGAGAATGAGTGCAGAAACACGATGACAAAGCCAAATAATGCAGACAAGAAAGGTTCCATGAGCCAGAGCAGTCATAATGAATTGCTCGCGCTATGTATTGGGTTCAGGCTTGTTTGAAGACGTTTGCTAGAAGTTCTATGGTTCACTCCAAATACTTTGGATAAATTGTTTGCCTTGTTTTTTTCCAAAGTTTATCATACTTCCCTTGAAATTCTCTTACGTTCCCCCCAGGTTGAGAACCCTTGTTCTATAATTTTTTTAAAAAACTTGTAAAATATATTATTACAAGATCTTTGATGGTTTTTCAAATAACCGTTATAAAATAAACGTGACAGTGTAATACTATCAATAAGGAATATAGAGTAAGTTTGTTTGTAAAAATGACACAAATTATTCATAAAAATGATGTTGGGATGTGGAAATTTTAGTCCCAAAAGGTGTGGATTATCACATTATCAAGATAAATTACATTTAAAAAAACCCTACCTGGAACCAAGTTTAAATTCTGTCTGAACAGAATACAGAAACAACTCGATATCGGATGTTGGGGATGTAGGATAGGTACTCACATTTATAAAAATAGCGCTAGCATAGTTGTCTGTGTCAGCATCCCAAAGACACCTAGCGCCTGTCTTAACTCCAGCTCCATGCTGTTCTCCTAGAATCACTTGCACCATAAACTTGTAGCGCTGGAAACCAAGGTCTGGAATAAAGAACAATTGAAATAACTGTGCTTGGATTAACCATCCCATATAGTTATAAATGTATGTACCAATATGAGTAGTACTTGACCTAAAGGTTGGTTGGATCCTTATAGGCGTGAGGTAGTTTCCTGTTACTTTCCTTACTGAACCAGAAGGTACTAACACACATCAGTCTGCCAAGCCCACCGAAATCCATACATCAACTACTCACCCAACAAGTGACAACTTCACTCCGTTCATCACAGGGACTGGCTGTATAGAATCCTTCATAACGCTGCCACTTTAATATTTGTCAGAGCCATAAGTGAAACTGAGACAGATCAATGAAAGTAACAACTTGCTCTAGTCCAAACCAGAAGATATAGGGCATTGTAAACACTGTCTCTAACCAGAGATTAATTATTGATTAATTATATCCAGTTACAAAGATAAAAACAGAAAAAATGAAATTTTATCATTCTCTAGACCAGTGGTTCTCAAAGTAGGGGGCGTGAAGCACTTTCCGAGGGGGCGTGGAACAATTGGGAAATTACGTTAAAATCAGCTAAGAATTGAAGACATTCTTTTTTTCAATTCATTCTCAAAACTAAGATTTTGTTTCTTCTTGAGATATTGGCAACACCGCCTACCAGTTATAAGACCATATATTCAAGAGCTCATAAAACAAAATTCTGGCAACCATCACATTAATTTTCATCAGTCAATTTATTTGTACCGTTACATTGGTTTTTGTATAAAGAATTGATTAGAAAATTTTTTTTTTTATAATTGTCTCAAAGAATATTGGGAGGTGTGGGCGTGGGCATTTTATAAAAATAATTTTGGGGAGGGGGGGGACATCTGGGAGAATTTCACCCGAATTTTATCATCTACCAAGGGGGGCGTCAGCTCAAAAAGGTTGAGAACCACTGCTTTAGTGTCTAGACAATGTGTGTTACCTTTAAGCTACCCTCCTCACACTTTTTACTTAGATTATATTACAATTTTTCCTGAATTTTCTTCCAGGTTTTACAAACAAAATCTTAAAACATTTTTGACTGGGCCTGCTTGAATTTCTAATTTTTCTTGGTAAATGACGATTTTTCCGTTTATTACATTGATTGCAAATATTTTGTTTAAATACTTTTTGTAAGTTATTTTTCCAGCATTAACCCTTAAGTGAGGTTGAATATCATCCCAAAGTATATACATATATTTCCCGAATTTGACAAGTCAATTAGTATTTTGTTTTCTGGGGATTGCCATAACCCCTCGCATCTACTTAGTTTTAGATTTTATTTTAGTTTTCTCAACTTTCTGTGTTTTATTTAATATCCAAATGTTTGCAGTTACAGACTGGTGAATGCCTACCTCTTTATGTTGTTTACAAATGTGTGTCTATTTGGAACACCTGGACAGAGGGAGGTCCTGCTGGAGCTAGATACAATCGTACCAAGAGTGGTTGGTTTGATGCTGCCACATTCAGAGATTGTTTTTTAAAAATCGTTCCACCATGGGAAAAATCCAGGCAAGTACCAAAGCTAATAATTTGTCCTCCCATTTTTCTTCGGATGTGTTGAAAAAGTGTGAGGAACGCAACATCAAATTTGTGTGCATACCTGCAAATACAACTCACTTAACACAACCACTTGATGTTTCTGTGTATGCACCCCAAAAAGCATTGACGTAAAATTCTTGAGGAGTGGCGTATCACTGCAGGAAGACACATTGAAAGTCTTCCAAAGGAGGTTTTCTCAAAACTGTTAAAAAAAACTAATGAATGCCTTGAAACCAAAAGCAAAAGATAATATAATGTCTGGGTTTGCTTGCACTAGTATTACACCATTTGATAGAGAATGTGTTTTGAATAAGCTACCTGATCCTGCACCAACTGCTGAGAAAACCCCAAAGCCGCAGTAACTATGCCGGGTCTTACCCAACCTATTGCCCCTAGCACTCCCAACAGAGCACCAAATGACAACAATGATCTTGACCAGGCTCATACACCTCCTATGATAATGGAAAATGTTGTAATAACAATGTTAAGTTAACTGCGCAAGAGTACAAAAGCAAGGGCATCAAAAAGGACAAATTTATTTGTAAAACCTGGCAGCAGTATTAGTTTTGAGGAGTACAAAAATACAATAAAGGCCACAACTAGTGGTACCTCTAGAATGGCTAGTAATCAAACAAAATCCAAGTCCAAAAGCATAAAAAAATAAAAGCACCCACTGGTAATACTTCATCTAGCTCTGATGCTGAAGGCTCCGATATGTCGTCCAATGTAAAATCATTTATGGATGTTTCTATTGTGTCATCTGATGGAGGACCTGATGTTTTACCAGTAAAAGTAACTTCTTGGGTAATTGTTCAATATTTATTGAAGATGAGTAAGAAACATTTTGTTGGACAGGTGATAGAACAAATTCCAACTGGGTTCAGAGTTAAAGTTACCAAAAATACCCTTGGTGGTTTTATATGGCCAGATTTTGAAGAATGTGATGATATAGCAGAAGAAGATATAATTCAAGTACTGCCAGAGCCCACAACAAACAATAGGGGCATTATGAAGTTTAACAGGATTGCATTTTCTGGTTTGAACTTGCATTAAGTATCGACAGTGAAATGAGAACAACTTGTATATATTGTGTAAATAGTCTAATTTTAAGAAAGCGCCTAAAACAAACTACCGAAGAAGTGTTTATAATTTTTTTAAATTTGAAAATACAAGCCTTTATGAACAATTTTATGTACTTACAATGTTTAAAAAGTAACAAGAATACAATACTTTTTGGAAAATCAGATAAGTTGCTCCTTTTTTTATCCAGCTCAATCCATTTTTAACCAAACTCTATATTATACCAACATGTTCAGAAAATAACCCTCTTTTCAGCTATTTATCAAACCATGTCCTAACTGTAATAGTGTGCCTGTCAAAGTGCTTTTAAATATGTGTTCAAAGAAGGGGTTAATTTGAACAGCTGTCCAAAATTTTTTATCAGGTAAAATTGAAATGCCAATTTTTTTAGATGTTAATATTTTGGTAGTACAAACATGTTTCATGGTTTTAAAAATACAGCCATGACTGTACACGGCTTAATTTAGAAAATATTCGACAACTATGGTGTTTTCTGTATCAAAGTAGACCCATTTGACGGTACCCAATTACTTTTTTTCACTGGCTATATATTTTATCAGTAGAGTTTTGTTTAATAAATGGTAATTACTGTTCATAAGCAACACAAGTGTGGCTCTAGCCTACAAATAAAAAAAGAGCATGAATCTCAAATATTTTGTGATGAAGAGAATACATTTTTAAATACTGTTTTTCTTCTTTGTGTGTATGTATTCATCACGTTCTACTACCCAACCAGAATATCCACATATTTACATTAGTGGAGTACCACAAGGATGAGGAAGGTAGAGTAGATGGAAAACGTTTCCAAAAAATAAGTAACTGATATATTAATTATTTATATTTTAACTCCATTATTTGCTTGTTTGCTTATCCCCGTGAGGTAATTTCGTTTTGTTTTGTAATACAAGTTTTTTTTAAGTTTATGCATTTTAAAAAAGCATAAAAATGTGCTAGTTTTTAAGTAATGAACCAGCTATATTTTGATGTAATAGAAGAGTAAGATAATACGCTAATACACTATCTTAATTATTATCTAAAGTATGAATAGCACCAAATATTTGATCACTATTAATTAATTGTGCTTTTACAGATAAAGATACGATGTTATAGAATAAAAATAAATAAGCCTAAGTTACCATACTTATTGTTAAAAAACAATTTTAATAAAATTAATCAATTTAAAAGTAGGGATCAATTTTGAGAGCCCAATAATTTTTTTACAGGTATCTAATTAAAATAAATTAAACTTGAGCTAAGTAAATGTGTGTTAAAATGTATGGTATGGGGTTTACTCGCCATCCACATGCCCACTTATGTTATAAAATAATATATGCTTGCCTAACGGTTTAATGTTTGCGCCCTCACCCCCTCTATGGACCCAGCATGTTAACATACCAAATTCCACAAATAAACTTCCTTACTTCTGTCAGTAATAATTAGGGGGCGGATTTTGCCCTAAATGCCTTTTTAAATCCTATGCTTTGAAAAGTAGGCTTTTGAGGTATAAGTTTATTTTCGATGATTGCGAAGATAATGTGATAGCTTTTATAGTGCCTATAAATGCCTATTCCGGTGTTTAGTGCCTATTTTACAAATGGGAGCCTTAAAGTGCCCTTTTTTATATCTTTTTCTTACTCCCACCTCTTTTATTTATTTCTAAATACTTGCGGCTGCCTCCCCCCCCCCCTTTTTCCCTCCTTAAATCACTCCACGAGGAAACTTGTGTTACGCAGAAAAAACACATGTGTCTAGTGGTCTGATACGTTTAGTCGGGTCAGACTGGCAACAAAGATTTTCTTCTAGCTCACAGCAATGTCAGTTCATTCAGTGACTATGTATATTACATTGTTACATTGACCGCCGTGGCAGATATGTTGCAAATGTTGTGGTTGGAAAACTAGACTCTACGGGTCCTGGGAAACCTCACGGGTTTGTTTCAAAGATGCTTGAGGCAACCAACAGCTCGACAATTGCCATAGTTGTCCGTGATGCTTTTCGTAAGAATATAACTTAATTTTACAAGACATAATGTGTTAATTTAATGATTTGCGGTGTTATTCCTGTAAAAATGTGAATTATTAATCAGTTAATTTGTCTATCTTAGGTGTCCTGTGACCATCAGAAAACAACAATGAAAGGTTTTCGGTGCTGCTGAAAAACAGTGCGGCCTACATGTTGAAAGCATCTGCAAACTTAAAAGTATTCTACACCAAGCTAATTCAAGTCACTTGTTTGGTGCGCGCTGTTCATAGGGTTGCAGAAGATATTAGATCACATTTTACAAATGTTAACGCTATTATTTCCACAGTCAAGAAAGTGTTTTTGAAGGCTCCATCACGAATCTTCTCATTTAAGGCCACCCTGCCCAACACATCCTTGCCACAACAGCCAGTGTTAACACGTTGGGGTACATGACTTCATTCTGCGTTGTACTAAGCCGATCCCCTGGGTCACATTCAAAAGATATTATACAATACACTATATTTAGGTGTGTTCACTAATTAAAATTGCAGTGAGTGCTTACCACCAGTTTTATTGATTTCACCTGTCCATCCACATTATTGAAAGAATGATGAGTTTTGATATATCAACCGTTTTGCTTGTAGGTAGTCCAAACTTTCGGCGAGGAGCAAGCTGTCGCCATTACAGAAGCGAATTCTGCCATAATCCTGCTCAAGTGTCACTGCGGATCTGGCATACGTAAAAAGCAATTTTGGAAATCTTCTTGGAACAATCACAGTTTTTGAAGAGAGGGATTTGCCTCTTGTGAAAGCTGTGAAGATAATGCGGGGAATAGAAGAAAACCTGAATCAGGCTTCTGGCTCAGTTGGCACAGCCATCGTAGACAAATTTAACAGAGTATTGCATCGAAACCCTGGGTGGAAAGTAATGGCAAGTATTGCAGATATTTTAGAAGGACAAACTAAATAACTCCCAGAAGTCAATCTTAGCTCAGCAGAGATAGCTTGTCTGAAGTTTTGCCCGATGACTTCATGTGAAGTCGAGATAAGTTTTTCACAGTATAAAAATATTTTGTCAGACACCAAAACAAAATTTACATCTGAAAATCTTGAGAAATATTTGGTAATTAACTATAATGGTAATTAATTTGTGTTTATGGAAAGTGTATGCTAAATTTTAAGAATTAATAGTAAAAGTGTTGAGTGTTTTGGTGCATTTTTTCATTACTATGCCTATTTGCCTGCCTTTTTTAAAAGTTTTAGTGCCTATAAATCCACCCCCTAGTAATAATATTCATAGCAACAATTCACAGGAATGTACTTAGAGAAGTTGCCATGATCAATCATTTCGAGATCAATATAGTATTTTGTACACGCAGTGATGTTTCCACACTCAAACATGATTCAACTTGCGCAGTTCTCATAGCTCAAGTCTGTCACACAAAGGTTAAGAACCCAGAGCTCTATGTGTAACTTCGGGGCTTAGTTAAAGAATAAGTTTCACAATGATACCAAACCATGCAAAATAAGCAAGTCCAACACAAATGTTAATATGAGTATAATTTAATATGAAAAGGAACTCGATCAAATCCAATCATGAGAAAAACAAAACAACCCTGTTGCAATGACTACGGCCTAAAAGTTCACAGCTGGGCTAAGAGGAGGTGAACAGTTAAAAAAGTGTTCCTACAGCCCCAAGGAATAATGAACAGCAACACACTGAGCCAACTTTCTTTGACCGGACGGACCCAAGGTCTGTGATTCTCTGTCTTCCACAACAACTGAGGCCCAATGACGTCTCCCTTGCAAACCTAATGGGATCGTGAACCACAACTAACCATGTGATCTTATGAGCATGATTTCCGATATAATAAAGATATATTTTTTTTAAATGCTGGTGAAGCCAATAAATGGTTTAGATATTATTGTGGCACTGTGTAATTAATATAGAAAACAAACACTGTGCAACTATCCAATGTTAGAATGCTACTATATGCAATGCATTTTGTAAACATGGAAGAAGAAAAAATCTCACTTTTGTTTTAGTGTTTTAAGGGAAACATTAATGGGTCAACAGTTTAAATTCAATGATTGTTCCTTATTTTTAATTAAATCCCTTGGTATTTTGCTGTTTCCCCTGCCTGTAGCCACCATGATTAACTCTTGTGTTGAATGTACTAGTTAAAAAAAATAATTGTACCAAAGAATTAAAAGTGTAAATCATTTGCTCTACACTTCTAAATTGAGATACAAGTTTTTTATCACCTTTAATTTTGTTTCTCACAGCTGAAGTGATGGTCTTTGTCCAAACTTCAGCCTCTTCAGCATTGTATATCTTCCCACCCAGTTCATCATTAAGCACACTATGAATCATTTCCTTGACAGTTTGAGCTTTGAACCTGCATAAAACAAATAAAACCACTTAGTTTACCTTGGCCCTACATTCAAATAAATGGCTATTTAAGATTTCAACAGTTACAACTTGATTATTTTAATAACCATCTTAATTACTGTTTCATAGATACAAATAATCAAACAAATAAATACATATCTCCACAACAAATAGAAAAAATTAGTGAAACTATCAAATTTAAAAAAATTGCTCAAAATGAGCCCTGTTCTAGATCACTTAAACTAGTAACGTTACAAAAAATAAATTGGCCTACATATATAAACTTTTTATGTACCGTATACAAATTAGCAAAGTATGATTGTTACTAACAAACCATTTATTTTCTCCATAAATATTTAACACAATATAATGGATAATACATACCTACCTAAAAAATATTAGTTAAGAGCCAAGGTAGTTAAAATATTATTATGAATATTTAGTTATTTTTAAAGTCCTCAAATATCAAAGATAGGCCTACAGTGAAATTGTAAGAGTATTCCTGGTTAAATAATTTTGAACATAGGCCTAATACAAATAATTTGTGGGAGTTAGTCACTAGGTTTTTTGTCTGAAATATTAGTTTAGTAAGTTGCACTGCTGAGCTTAGGGTCCCAGGTTCGGAGGGTGCATGAAAAAACTGTGGACAAGATTTGGGATGTGCAATGTGGTTTTATTCCAGGTAGAGAAGTTGTACGGAACAAATATTTCCATTGCAACAAGTTATTGAGAAATGTATGGCAATAAGGAAGAAAGTGTATTAAGCTATTTTTTTCACGCCTTATTACATATTCAGGTTATCTGCAGTGCATTTGTTGATCTGGAGAAAGTGTATGACCGGGTGAATAGGAGTATCTATGTTCTGATGAAGTTAAAGAACTACTGCACCTCACAAGGCAAAAGAAAGCACTCAAGGGAACAAAAATTCAGAGTTCTATTCAGGAGGGTAATATTTTTCATATGGTCATAATTTATGTATACTAAGACGTGGCCTGATGTGTATCATAAACAAAGATTTTTTTCTCATGAAGCAACATGCTCTCTGTTTCTTGCACGTTGATAAGCTGACAACATTGCACTATGAATATAGGCTTGAGGTGAGAGGGGTTTCCATCCCCAGTATAACCTTGAAACACACAAACAAATGACGACTAGTATGGTAAATGTAATTATGGTGGTGTATGATGGAAGTAAAGCATGCATTAGGGTGGGTGGAACTTTGAACGAATGGTTTGACATTGAAAAAGGTGTAAGACAAGGTTGTGTTATGTCTCTATAGTTGTTTAATGTATTCATGGATAAGTGTTTGAGGGATGCTTGTGAAGAGACGATTGGTGTACAAATGAATGATGTGAATTGGAGAGTGCTTTCATACGCAGATAATTCCGTATTAATGGCTGAGAATTAAAGGGACTTACAGAATGCATTAAATCATTTGAATGTGTCTACAGGCAGAACAGATCTTTGTATAAATCTCTCCAAATCTAAGGTGATAGTTTGTGATGAGAACCTATCAGGAAATAATTGTCAACTTAGTATAAATGGAAAACTGTTAGAACTAGAGAATGATTTGTGTATCTGGGCAGAATGTTTGGTAAAAATGGAAGGATAGATGGTGAAATCCACAGATGATTGCATGAATCTCGAATAATAGTTAGATGTATGTGAACTATTGCAATAATGAAGTCGTAGCAAAAAAGGCAAAGATGGCAATGTATTAAAGTGTGATAAAACCAACATTGTTGTATGGATGTGAAGCATGGGTTTGTCAGGAGAAGTACAGGAGCAAGGTGACTGTGGTTGTAATGAGATATCAAAGAAATGCATGTGGAAAAACTTGTATGAACAGAGTCAATAATGAATGGGTGCTGAAGTAGTGAAGTTTGAAAGGGAATTCAATAGGACAATGTGAAAGAAGTGTCTTATGCTGTTTGAGTATGTTGAGAGAATGAGTGTGTATTGAGTGGCGTTGAGAGAATGAGTGTGTATTGAGTGGCGAAGCAAATATATTATGTAAGAGTGTGTGTGGATGAAAAGGAAGTGGTAGGCCATGTAAGACGTGGTTAAATGTTGTAGACAAATGTGTGAAAAAGAGAAACAACAAGTTTTAAGAATAAGAGAGCATATATGACTTGTTGTGTGGATGTTGTTGAAGCGAAGATGGATTAAAAAAGGAGTTGTTTTTTGAACTATATGAACAGTTTTTTGTCTACGCCATAATGTTGTGTTGAAACCACGGACTTAACTTGACTTTCAAAACAGTTAGTGTGGTTGCAAGTTTAACAAAACTTTGTGGGCTTTATTATTTCTACTAATAGGAAACAAACCACCACAAAATACTGCAGTAAAATATAAAGATCTCGCCAACCATCTTACCTGTTGGTCTCTAGTAAGCACAGTGCCTTTCACAGGCATGGCAGTCTTTACCTTCCACAGTTGGCGCCCCAATCTTAGTTGTGGTGTTCAACACCAGGTGTGTGCCTTCAGCATAACATTTTTGGAGCGTATGAACATTACTACCCACCTTGAAACACGTTGGCGTTTCAACACTATCCCAAGTGAATCGGTCAACTTAACCGCTGTGTATGGTAAAGTCATTGTGGCATTTTCAACATAAACAAAAATGACCAAAATCTATATATTAAGTAAATCATATTATATCGAAACTTGTATGCGACCAAAATGAATAATCATCCAAGAAAAGGTATCCCACTTTAAACTAAAGTAAAAACACTGTTACATAGAGTAGTTAGGAAAGAAAAACAAAAGCTACAACCCCTAGTATGCTATAGTATGATTTTGGTAGGAAAAACAGTAGAAGTTAGTTACTAAAGTTACTAAAACAATGTTAATATATTCATACATCAAGCCATGTTATCTGCAGCTGTCACTTTTTTATAGATATTTTCAATACCCATAAAATAACACAAATAAAGTGTAATATGTTATCAGTGTTGGCCACAAAGAAATAGGTTTGAATTGTCTCTACTGTTCTTCCAATCAAAATCAGGGTATAGTAACAATACTTACTAGTCTAATAGTATACAATATATACAATTTGTTGAATAGGTGTACGCCGGGGCCACAGAGAAGGAGAGAACAGATTCCCAGCCCCTAGGTTAAAATTGTTGCACTCCATTTCGAGGCTTTACTCCCTCAACGTTGGGATCGCTAGGTGCGACCCCCAGTGAC